>DWEJ01001773.1:0-12419 GCA_018245835.1 Mysoria sejanus stolli | reverse complement strand
TCTCTTACGATAACCTTGACATTCAAACTTGAAATTTAAGTGAATTGTGGTCGAAATTCGACCATTCGGCCACTAGTTTTATTCAATTATGCCTGTGGACACCACGGTCTTTAAAATGAGACAGTGATGTCTTATAAAACTAGTAGTTATGTGCATACTCACCAAATAACATCCATCATTGACTTTGCTACAGCAGCTGAGTAAATAGACAGATCTCCATACAAGTATACACAAAGTGTACAATAGAACATTGTTCTGCCAGTCTTGCTTAGGAACAAGTTAGCCATTTCACCCAACTCTATTCGTTTATCGAGGCTGTAATATCTTGAGGGTATGGAGTCCCCGCAGACCAGGGGATCTTCTAGATCCCCATGACAATGCTGTGATGTTGATGGTTCCTCATCAGATTCATGCTCTTCAATCTGAAAAACCCAAATCATTAATCATATTTAAATTAAGCATCAATTTAATCAATGTTAATTACACAAGCAGTGTTTCTGCTATATACATAATATATGAAGACTAGCATTAAAAATTATAGAAATGTTTATTTAAAAAAATATGTCACATAAGTAATCAAACTAATGCACTAATAGTTAAGGATTGAAACCCAACTAAACAGTGATAGTTTTATGTTAAGGCAGACAAACTATGACTTTAAATCTATCATTCTGAGAGGAGACTGTGTACAGTAGTGGAACGATAGAAAGGGTCAGAGGAAAAGGAAAAAATAAAGAAAAGATTTCAACCCAAGGCTTCTTGATCAGCACACACATTTAACCACTCAGCTATAACAAAATCTTGATAAGACAACATGATAGATAAAAATTTTATGTAACTTCTTAATAATTGTGAAACTGTTAACTTTATCTATATGATAAGGTAACATATGGTAAAAAAATATTTTTATCATTATGACAGACCTTTTGTTGTTTCATTGCTAGCAAGGAGTCACCTTACAGAATGAAAACAAGAATGTGCTGTGTTACATTAATTCAAATATCTTCACTTAAAAAAGGTAGCTTTTTAGGTTTCGTAAATCCTTACGAGTTAGTGGGCAATTAAAAGTTGGGGAAAGAACATACTGGAGAACTATAAAGTATATGTATCATAGGTTATTGAATTTTTTGAATTTCCAAATTCTCGTAACTTTTCTTCATGATAAGCAACAATACATGCACTTCATGAATAAAAATGTAACTTCAGACCTGTAATCCCTGAAGAACTAGACAAAGGAAAGCAGAACACTCCACTGCTTCATCAGGTACGTTTCCATTCCACTGTGGAAGTGAGCCTATTGGGGAATAGGTGGTTTGCCTATTGAGCTTTCATGAATATCAAAATTATATCACTGTAGCAAGTAAGATTAAATTTTGTAAAAGAGGTTCACATCAAAATTTAAACCCTAATCTCTAAACAAGGCTCTCACAGTTTTGTCACAAATTACAAATGCAAAACTAACTATAATACAGCTATTTCATACAAATAAATAAAAATTTCACACCAACACCCCGTCGTTGACCTTGACAGAGATCCTGTGATTGACCTTATTGGTGATCTAAGAAGCAAAAAGTGTTGTAAATATGTATATGTAAATTTATAAAATGATCTGTTGGTTCGGACAAGTTGAGAGAATGGCTGATGATAGAATGATCAAGATATACAATGGGAATGTTGAGGGACGCAGGTGCCAAGTGAGGCCAAGACTCACCTATCTCGATGGAATAGGCCAAATATTGGCTGATGGGGGAGGCAGAAATGTCTGAATCCGGTGTACATGTATGGAAAGAGTTATAAATGTGGAGGAGGCGCAGTAGGTCTGTAAGGATAGAAATATTTCGCACTCCATGCTCTCTGCCTACCCTGTGTGGGACCAGATGTGAAGATATGTATGTATTTATGAATAAAATTTGTCACACTTACACTGTTTCTTTTAATATATTGTAGCCTCTTCCATTTGAAAACAGCATTGGCGCACGCCATTGTCTCTATCACATATGTAACGTTCATGAAGCTCATGAAGGCGAGAAACACCAGCGATATGGTGCTGAGACCCCATCCTGCACGAGCGAACGCCGCAGGCAAGGTTAATGCACCAGTACCAACTATCAAGTTGAAGATGTACACCAAACCCACCTGCAGGAACACAATGTAATTTTAGTGGAGCCATAGCCTATTGTGATTTTCTATGTTTAAACCATCTTATTCCCTATATCATACACATGTCTGTTCTTTCTACCAAAATACAATACTACTAAGAACAGACTATTTAAGTCACTTTTTTTGTTTTATGTATATTCTTATTATATCTTGTATAGTAAATACAATACAAATATATTATATACAAGAAACAATAAAGTTAATGTGGCATACAGTAAATGTATAAAAAGGAAGTTTGAAAAGTTATGAGAATGTAATGTCACACCTGTAATCCCCAAACAGGTAGGCCAAGGTAAGTAATACACACTAGAGATGTAACGAATGTCACTTTTTGTACATTCGCTAATGTGAATGCAAATGTTTGCTACCGACATTTGCAAATGCAAATGCGAATATTCAGTTTTTGATAGAAAATTTCATTGATAAATTTGTTTTTGTTTGTTTTCATTGCATTATATATTTTTTTGTGTTAATGTTCTGGGTTAATGTTCATTCGTGAATGTGAATATTCGTTACATCTCTACCCTACATACACAAGTAGCACATTAACACAGTAAAACATGTTGTAAGTGTACATTCTTAACATGGAATGTAAATCAAATACATAGTTAAGAATGGTGAACGGTGAAGTATGAGAAGGTGGTGAGTGTGGTTGTGAGTACATGACCACACACAGACCAGCTTAGATACTGGAACGACATTTTTTATCAACCTAAAATATTCATTCCTAATTTTGCAAAGGCAAAGCATATAACATTCCATGTATAAATATAATGTTTAAGAGAACCTTTGCATAGATAAAACCACATAACAATGTAAATATTTCTTATTTCGTATAATCGTTCAGTAAACAACGACTATATCACAGACAGGGCGTAAGTATCAATTAAAAACAGAAGAAAAAACTGCAAAGTATTCAGGAAAGCAGGTAAATGTTATTAACCAACCATAACTAACATATGGCTAGTTTAACCGAGAATATCAACAATGAAATCAATTAAAAACTTATCAATACTACTCACCCATACGGAATATTGATCCCCTACATCGACTTGAGGCATCCTTAAACGTCTTACGCTCCAAATCCTACGCATTTCTTAGAGTTAATGCACGACATAACTGCGTCTGAAGAGAGTTGTAACGAATGCAGATTTATTGGACACTAGTCTATATTGCTGATAACAGAATCAAGTCTTGCACACGTCTCAATTTTTCTATTGTTTTCTGATAATGTTTATTTGATTTCCTTGATTGACATTTGACGACGTTCCACTTGGATAGAGGAAATATTAGACAGAGTTCACTATAATCCCTATGACTCTTGTCTGTCTGATTGATTCATGCTTGTTCAGTGTTTATTAGGTACCTATTCCTATTATATTTAGAAAGAGGTAACCAAATATTACATAGCTTTTATTCGTAAGTGGATCGCGGTGCCGATATGTATAAATTAAATGTCAGTAATGTGCCATGAAATTTAAATTTCATTACATATTATATACATAGAGAGTAGGCGAGCCAAGCCAAAAGATATCGCGTCCATAGACAGATAAAGAGAATGAATTTGGACTCGAAAAATTCGCGTGTGACTCTCTCTATATAAGTATATTATAATATTTCTGTGGAAATTTGAAATTCCCAATATTGCTTTCGTTAATTTTAAAATTAAATCAAAGTAATGAACCACACATCCAGAACAATTTTCATAATTTACCATTGTGTGTGTAATTTGTAATTATTACCAATGTAAATTTTAAATGTATTTATGAATTTAAGACTACTTAATGGTTGTGTTTTGTGCACTTATAGTATATTATATTAAGAACGTTTTTTATAATTTTAGAAAAATAAACTTATTCAGCAATATATTTTCCAATCAATTACAAATTTTACGGAAGAAATAAAATGTAGATATATCTTCTACGTATAGACCACTAATTTTATAAAAATCAACAGATATTTGTTTTTCAATTATATTATAGAGTTTTACATCTGATAAAAAAACATGATATAAAATTTTAGTTTGTAATAAATATACCAGTCAAAATGGTACATATTTATTTTATGTAGATATAAAAATTTACAAATACACTGTTATCAGTTTTCTTTTAAGATTTGAAATTCATAGGATTCCTAATAAAATAAATGATGTGTTGAGTCGTAGAAATCATACGTACATAGAAAGTAAAGTCAAGTGTAGCAAGATTTAGCAGACTGTAGAATTGGAACAATGGCGTCGAACCTCCCTGTTACATATACTATACATCAAATCGTTTCGACTTCCAATATTCTGTCGCTAAGCTGAATATTTGCGACGCAAAATGGGTTTGCGCATGTCCGATTACACCCAACCACATAATATGGCACTCACACAATTGCATTTCCACTTACTGTAGTGTGAGGCTGCGACCTATAGGTTGTATATAAATTATTTATTAGCTTCTGTAGGATTTATACTACACGATGTTTTACGATTTTTTTATCAGAAGACGATAGGTTTTCCGTATTTTCACAGAAAATCTATTCATTTAGTTCAAATTGATATCTGTAAACATTTCCTTCATTCTATAACTTAAGTAATTTTGTATCTATTTCACTACTTTTTTTAATTTCTTGTATGGCCATTGAAATGGAATTGGTCTTAAAATAAAATTATTAAATAAAAGCACTAAAGTAAGATTTATTTTTATAATAAAGTAAATGTATGTTGAAATCAAGCAAAATTATTTTCGAAAAATACTTACATCATTATATTAGTCATACTTAAGGTACTGTTATCTTCAAGAATTAAAATGATGTTGCCGGGTAATGAGTAACATTATACCATCAGTGTAATTTATTTATCGTACATACATACATTTCATGCCAGATCCCTTACGGGACAATATTATCGTGAGACAAAATATCTTTTTAGAAGTTTTTAGCATGGTCGTCTAGCACGAGTCTAACAGGGTACCGACTAATATATATTTTTAATTCAATTTATTTATATTCACAACGCATTTAAAATTACACTCAATGAAAATAACTCGTATAAATAAATGTAGAATCGCATGCTTAAAGGAAAGAGTTGAGATCCATCGCATATCGTAGGATGTAAATCGATCAAACCAGTTCCGAGCTGAAGCAGACAGCTCGTAAACCTCCACATTGTATGTCGTGCTTTATCAAATGCCTCAAATAAACCCTCAGGCTGGTACAGAGCCTTTCTTGTATAGTCGTATTGTATTTTTCAAATAGTCGAGAATGATATGTGTTATTGTTACAGTGTTCGTAGTCACGAAGCCATTTCGTCTTCCGACCTATTATGATCAGTGTTTTCGATAAGATGATAAACCTATCGGTGTATGAGTGTACGTGAACTCTTGTATAAATCTAAAAGCACAATAACTACATGTACCTAACATTGAGGTAAGGAAAAGTAGTAAGATTTGATAAATAATAGCATGTGTTTGATTTGATAAATAGCCGATACATTTATTGTATATTTTGTGCGAACAATATTGTATTTATTATCATGATCATGATGTTGATTCCGCTGTGCCGCTTGACGTTGTCGTTCAATATAATGATTATTCGTTAATTGGAGTTGTTTTTTTACTGAGAAACATTCTGTATGTTTACTATTAGATACAAGTAACCTCGGCATGACAGTTAATTCTTACATTCTTCATTTATAAATTTACTTAATGTTGTCTGCTTTTGATCTATTCGCTACAGACGCGAAGCGATCTAAAATTAATTCTGGGGTCAAATATGTACCTTACCTTTTATTATGGCTGTAGTACTTATACATCGCAATTTGATATTAGATACACAAATGTAGCAATAATATGTTAAGATTAGAGACATCTTGGAATAGGTGTCTGAAAGTATGCAATAATATTGCTGAATTAGGTAGGTAGGTTGTCCAATGTACAAACAAAAGGAAATATGTGTTCCTTTCCATCCTAAGTAGGATTCAAAAACTGTTATTACTTATGCTATAATTATTAACAAATGAAAAATGCTTAGTCTGGTGACAATATCTGCTTATGTATATTCATAAATATAATGAACGAATGTATACATAAGTAGTTGCGTACGGTATTTATGTATAGTCCTATGCTATAGTAGCTATGTATATGTAGAAAATTGCTATAACCCGACCATGATAAAGGGGCGTAAACCAGAACGTATTCTTGTGTACACTAACGTCCATCTTGAATAAGTGACGTTTCGTAACACTTCGTGCGAACCCCGACGACGAAATCATTCCATCCAGCCGTCGATGCCGTATTCTCGGGGGTTTGGGATTGTGATTTTGTATAAATCTACATAGTTTTTGTGCCAACAACTATATAAAACGAAGGTATGTCCTGTGCAAGATTAATTTCGTAGATATTATAGTTAAAATCGTCGTCGAACGACTTTAGCATTTATGGCATCGCTTTCTCAGGCGTATATTTTGTCTCTTTTTAACGAACTGAATGTCAGTATAGCATTTAATGTTCTGTCTCATTCTATCTAGTAATATAACACCGTTGTGCTCGTTCGTGTCACGTAAGAAATTTTTGTATTTCTTTAGTAAATTTTAGATTACACTGCAATATTCGGTGTCTATAGATTTTATTACGTGCTAATGTGTGTTTGTATATGTTTTCTTGCAAAATAGTGCTTCGTACAGTTCGATAATAGGTCGTGCTAACTTTCACTCTAGGTATAGATAGGTACTGTAGATAAATATACATAGCACAGATAGATGTATACGATTCTGTAGATATTCAACTTCGAGTCTCAAGGCCGAAATACACAAATACTAATGTATCTACACGGTATCTGCTGCGAAAAGAATATATTTATAAAATTTTAATCGAATGTTTGATATTTGTGCGATGTTAACACTGTAAGTGTGGTCGTAAGTATATATTGTTATATGTTGGAGGGTTGCGAAGCTCTTTCGTTTTGATTATGCTATATTAAGCGTTATCGCGGCCATCCACGACGCAAAATTGTCGATTTAATAATTACAAGTCCCAGGTATTTGATATCTGCGTATTGTAGATACATGTCGTAGTCCTTGAGGTAACCTCAAAGTCCATAATGCTTATTTCATCGATCGTTGTTGCCAACGACGATCATTTATAATTATTATGGGCTCGTGTAGCTGGATGGTACAGTTTGCATGAAACATAATTTTTTCCACAGATAAAGTGAAACGTTACGAGCGAACTGCAAAGCTGCTCCAAAGGATCTGCCGAGCCCGCATTATCTGTGATATACAGCTCAGCCTCACGTCCGTCCTATAAGGTTTGTTCCTAATTTGAATTTTTTTCTTTTTTTTAATACACTATTCATCTGGGTCAAACATTAATTGTTTTTTTTATTATTTATTAGGAGTTGCAATTTTACTTATTATTTGTTTAGGTATATTTTGTAGAACGTTTTTTGAGTTTACTAAGCTGTGATATCAGGGTAGTTATTCCCTTGTGGTGATAAAATGATATTGTTTGTAGGGCTGGGCCACTCGGGGCTAGAGGCGTGTCCGCAGCAGCTTCCAGCGGTGATCTCACCCTGCCCTCTGCCACAGAGGCACTAAACACTGCTACCTGCTTAATTGACTGCATCACTACGAACCATTGTTACTTAGTCTTTAATTGAAACAATGCAATCTGTGAAAATAAGTATAATGCTAGGTGGATATTGTAGAAAATTATTCTATTTATAAATAATTGTCTGATGTCTAATGTTTCTGTAATATTATGTGTTCCATATCTAATTAAGTATAATTGTTACTCCAATATTGATACTGTTACCGAACCAATGCAATGTAATTACTCCACCTCAATGTCGGTGGTGAACACAAATAAATTTGGTGCTTTTAAGCGTGTTGAAAAGAAGAATGAAAGTCAGCGAGTTAGTGTAAAAATGGTAGATAATAATAATAATATTTATAATGTAGAGTTTGTTGATAGTATCCAACAAAACCAAATGATTGGCGATACGCCTAACTACTGCATTCCTTTAATGATTAACGCCATAACAGTCCAGGGTATCTCATACAGTGACCCGTATTTCAGTAGCTTTAACTTAAACTATAAGATGGCGTTTGGAGCGCCAGAGTATATGAACAAGTCTGATTACGCTTTTAAATCCTCAGTTTGTATTATGCGAGATGAGCCTTGCACGGATAAGATACAACTACTAAACGAAAAGTCTGCTCATGATATATGCAAAACGAAAACTCGAATGATTACTTATGACAAGAAGTCTGTAATAACATGCCATGACAATAAAAATTTAGATGCTGATAAAGAAAAATCACAATCTGATAAACTAGTGTTGAAAACGTTTGCGAACGGCGATCTAACATTTGACGCTATGATAGAGTTGCTCAGAAAGGAGAATGATCTCCTGAAGGGTATGAAATCTGAGGAGGTGGACAGTTGGGGTGTACCACATAGGCTGCGCCTCCGAGGTGGCGGCGAGAGTTCCCTCAACGCTGCATCTGGCTGGGGCAGTCCACCTGCTTCCAATAATGGTAATTTGTATTCTTTTATGATTGAACGTTTGTCATTGCACAAATTTCTTATATAAAGTTAGATAAAGCAATATAAGTGAATAAATGAGTTCAGTCCAATGTTGGGGAAATCCTAAAATTTCAATTTTAATTTGTTGTATATGCACTTCATTTCTGTCAAATTTTATGAATGAATGTGTCTAATAGGAAAATAGCCCAGTAAAATACATATAGCCCACACATTAATGTTCAATGAGAGGTTTGACCAAAAGATATATTGTCTATGGACAGTTATAATATTTTCTTGTTTATATATTGTTGTTTGATTTTTCTTTTGAATGATCACATGTTCGCGATGACAATGGGTATGGCTTCTTTATCGTACATAAACAATTCTTTTTTATATTGCCAGCTGGGAATTGGGGCGGCAATACTAGTGGCCAAACAAGTAATGGCACAAACAATGCTCCACAGTGGAATAACACTCAGCGGCCGCCGACTTCCCAAGCTGATAGTAAGTTATAACAAATCTGTTTGGATCGCTGGTTAACAATGATTGACGCATTTCGTACTGCCAATACTATATATGATAATGGCAAGATTTAATGTTTGAATGTATTTCTTGCAGTGAACAGCAATAAGGGGAATGGCAATCAAATTCCGCCGACAAGCGCGGCCTCTCAAAATTGGCAGAGCTCCCCGCCAAACATGCCAAATACACAACCCAATAACAATGGTGCCCCAGCCAGTAACGGTAATTACAATCTTAATATGAATAACTCAACATTTATCAATACACCAAATTTTAAATTTTTCTGCATAAAACACTCCTTTTTAAATTGTAGGTCAGAACAATCCTGGGAATGGAAATAATGGAGCTAATAATCCAACCAACCCAACATCGAATTCCAATGGGCAGGCTGCCGGCAATGGGAATAATGGCAACAACACCAACAATACATCCTCTGCAAAGATAGAGCAGCTGAACTCCATGAGAGAAGCCTTGTTCAGCCAAGATGGCTGGGGTGGTGTAAGTCTCAGCACTTTGTATTAAAATTTAAAATAAACCTCGAATATTTCAGTGTAAAATAAGTATGAATCAACTTGTTAAGACCTCATTAAAAGTTCAAATTATATGACATCTTGGCATGAAATGTATGTTCCCATAAAATATTTTGTGCAGCATTAAAATAATTTAATTGTATATTTTTAGCAACATGTGAATCAAGATACAAATTGGGATGTACCGGGATCTCCTGAACCAGGATCTAAAGTGGAACCTACTGCGGGGGCTCCTCCACCCTGGAAACCAAATGTCAATAATGGTGCATTTCTCGGGACAGATCTCTGGGAAGCTAATCTGAGAAATGGAGGTCAGCCTCCACCACAACCGGCGTCAAAGACACCATGGGGTCACACACCTACTACAAACATTGGTGGTACTTGGGGTGAAGATGATGATGCTGCAGATTCAGCAAATGTTTGGACAGGGCCACCACCACAGCAACAGTGGAACTCTGGACCACCACAACACAACCAACAATGGAGTGTGCCCAAAAAGGATGACTGGAATGCATGGGGCGAGCCACACAGACCATCTGATCCTCGTTTGGATTCTCATCGCTCACAAGATCCGCGTCAACAAACTTCTGATCCCCGTCACGATCTTCGTGGGGGAATTTCTGGACGTCTTAATGGCGACATGTGGAATCAACATCATCAGCACACTGGTGCGCCTAATAAGATGATTCCATCTGGAGGTGTTAACCAATGGGGTGCTCAGGTACATTTCAGCATGTATGTCACAATTTTATTTGTATTAGTTAATATATATCGTTCTGATTCCGTTCTATTTGTTAAGGGTCCCAAGGATTCAATCAAGGCGTCAGGATGGGAAGAGCCATCTCCGCCCGCCGCGCGTCGCTCTGCTGGCGGGTTCGATGACGGCACCTCTCTGTGGGCGCAGCGTGGCATGGGTGGTATGTCCCGCGGGGCGCCGCAAGGTCCACCTGCGCCACAAAGGATACCACCCACCCCTACCAAGCCGGATACTGTTTGGGGTGCCCATGGACAACGCAATGGTTCTTGGGAGGAACCTCATACCCCAGGATGGCCCGATCGTGATGTACCTGGGTGGGCTGACACATCTGGACCTGGATTGTGGCCTGTGCCGAAGCCCAAGCCGTCTGGTCCGGCCGGTGGTTGGCCCGACGATATAGGGGAGTGGGGCGGCCCGAAACCACCCCAGGGTGGTTCACTCGGCAAGCAGCTACCAAAGGAGATGGTCTGGAACAGCAAGCAGTTCCGGTGAGTGCACTTACTTCAACTATTATCAAATTAGTCAATTCTGTCTAGTATTATGTTAACACATAATATACTGTTATGTATTATTATTGTATTTTAGATACCTTGTGGAAATGGGCTACAAGAAAGAAGAAGCTGAGGCTGCACTACGCAGTCGTGACATGAACGCAGAAGAAGCCCTGGAGCTGCTAGCTGCTGCGAGAAGTGATGGTTGGCGTCGTGACGAGCACTTCCACCACGGGCCCTTCCAGCCGCAGCCCACAGTGCCGGCGGTCTCTCCCGCAGTGGTGCAGAAGCTGCTCAATCAACCTCCTCCACCGACAGTGCAACATCACCCTTCATATAATCCCAACAGGTATCATTTTCTCTTGATTTTTTAACACAATCAAAGGCCTCTACAAATTGTGTGCGAGAAGACTCATGGCTGACTTAGTAAGTGGAACAATAAGTAGATTTATCATCAGAAATATCTTGTGTTTGCTATTCTGTCTGGATTATATAAATATACAAAATTTGTTTCTTGTCTTTTTTGTTAAAGTAAAAACGCGAAAACTGAAGGTAAGTAATATATGTCGGCAACCTTTTGAACATTGAATAACATCATAAATATTTATACATACACATTTCTACATTCCATATCCAAAAAACATTTATAGAGAAGCAACATGTTCTGTGTGAACATTCTGAAAATGGTCATTCTGCTAACTAGGCACTAGGTCTGGTTCTGTGGTTTTCTTTTTCCCCCATTATGATTTTGCCCCCAAATGGTAGCCTTTAGTAAAAGTCTTCTGAACTACACCATTTCATTATTAAAGAAAATTGGTGTTTTAGTGTATAATTGCCATTTAATATTATGAATTACAAATTTTTTCAAATATCTGCATTTATAAGTTTTGTGACATTTATCTCCTCCTGATTAAATAAATATTAATAGATGTGTGTCATAAAAAATATATTTAAGTAATCTAAGATAAACATGAAGATAACACTAGAATTGTATGCTGTGTGTTTCAAATGAAATAGCAGATTAAGAATGGAATAAGATAAATGACCAAAAAGTAATAAAAATAGAGTTGGAAACTGATTCTGAATAAATAACATAAAAAATCTAAACAACACACTTTCATAGCAACATAGCTGCATAGACACTGATGAGGGTAGTCTGTCCTTAAGGATAGAGGTATTTGCACTCAGAGGTATTGCATCTGCCTACCCATTAGCAACCTCGCGCGAAGATATGTACGGATGCGGTGGCTGTAGCAATGTTAATTATGGACATGAAATTCTTATAAAATACATATGGTTAGATGACAAGTTAAACCGATTATTTTATTTGTTACATAAAAAAACATAACTTCACGCCTGTAATCCCCGAAGAAGTAGGCAGAGTAATGCAGAACATTCCCACGTTTCACCGGTTACGTTTACGTCCCACTATGGAATAGGTGGTGAGCCT
>DWEJ01001772.1:0-12420 GCA_018245835.1 Mysoria sejanus stolli | reverse complement strand
GCCCCTAGCTCGCCTGCTCATCTTTTTTGTTTAGGTATTTAATTTTTTTCTTTTGTCTGTGGAGCAACATATAAGCTTCCGACGAGGTCAGTATTTACGCGAGAAAAACTTTGTGACACACTGATGTTCACGCGGGCGAAGCCGCGAGCACATCTTGTAATATACGTATATAATAGAAACCTACCATAGATTGTAGCTGTATATGTATGTTATAGCTATGTACTGGTGCGGTCACTCGAATTTGACTGTAGAAAATATAACATAATATGCCTTGCTATAAATTGTATTCTAACTTATAGCTCGGTCTATAGCAACCTAACAGGGTTAATTGCTGTACGTCGATAGTTAGGATACATTTTGTTATGATCATTTGTTAAATTGATCCTGTTACAACCAGTTACATATCTAATAGATTTTACAAAATATTAGAGAACCTTGCCACTGAATTGCTATGCATTACGAGTCTGTTGATGTTTATGATGAGTTCCGCAAAAAATTGTTTAGCTTCTTGTTTAGTGTCTCTAGTATTTTAATAGTAGATACTTGTTTGTTGTTTGGTACTTTGTTGTGGTAATTCCGAACGCCACTTACTATTTCTATACTCAGCTAGTTTGTTCTAATTTTCTTTGCGTATAAAACACTCGTGTAATTTGTAAACCTGATTGCCTAATATCTACGACGCGTTGGTGAACATATATTTTGTATATTTGTTATCTAGACATAGCGTGTATCGTCATACAATTTTTTTTAATCATGGTATAATGAACCCAACATTATTTTTATCAATGATTTCTCTTCAATGGTTATTATAATCAATTACGTAGTTGTATATGAATACTTATGACACTAATTGCAAGACTGATCTTTATAAAATATTTACACATATTTACAAAATATCAAAATATTGTTAAATTAATATATGTAAAGGTACGATTAAAGTTTCTAATGCAGGTTTGCCTTTTTATGTATTTATAATAAAAAGCGATTCATAGGAAAAGCAATTGAAAAATATGTCATACTTCTCGATATCAATTATATACGTTTACAATTACAAAGGTTAAATTAATACATAACGTTAGGTAACCATGTACTAACTACGTTGTAATTTAATATAAATTAATATTTGCTTAAATTACAATAAAATTGCCTCAACTTATTTTTTGTTTTTAATACAACTATAATTTATTTTTGCTTGTAGTATTCGCATTCACAATATAATATAGTCACTTGGCAAAGTCCAAACAAGTTATTGTGCCAAGTCGGAGAGGGGAACTGCAATGTATGATGCCAATTAATATGTAAATCCGATATTAATATTCTGTATACATTTAAAGAGTATAGATTTTCTTACTGCAAAAAGAAACAAAAATGAGCAAATGAAATAGTTAAAAAGTAAAAAGATGAAATAGCAGCAATTTTAACAAAAATAAGATAATGAAAATGAGAAATAGTAGCTACTTCAACAAAAATCAGCTAATAAAAAGTGAAATAATAGCGACTTAAACAAAAATAAGCCAATGAAAAAATTGAATTAATAGTGAATTCAACAAAAATGAGCCAATGAAAAAGTGAAACAACAGTGATTTCAACAAAAATGAGCCAATGAAAAAATTGAAATAATAGCAAATTCGACAAAAATGAACCAATGAAAAAGTGAAACAAAAGCGACTTCAACAAAAATGAGCCAATGAAAAAGTCAAATAAAAGGGACTTCACTGTGACCCATGGGTTTAAGTCAATAAGGCATTTCAAGAAAAGAGGCCATGTTGAAATAAGAATAGGACGAATTGTATTGTCTTATGCGTATACAAAGAATAAAACGCGTACAAAATAAGAAAACAAGGCCAAATCGAATGCGGCTATAATATCACGATAAATTCCATTTGCGAGCCCGTCGTAAAAACTTCATATCGAACAGGTTTTATTTTGTTTATAGATAACTATCTGTTTGAGAATATTTAATGGCGGAACATGAGTTGTGTGCCGTGGAAATTGATCAAATTCTTACACAAAAATGTACAATTTATTAGTAAGTTAGGAAATTAAAATTTTATGAATCACACTCCCTATTCCATGGTGGCCTGTATAAAATAAGTAGTGAGTCGTGGGAGTGTACTAGGCTCTCTTCTCTACCCTTCGGGAAAATACTTGCGTGATGTTATGTATTAGTATTAAGCCCAAGTGAAGTCACTATTAAGAAATAGTAGTAGGTACATCTATTACCAAATTAAAATAGAGTTCAAATCGTATTGGAGAATGGATACTCAATACAGTTCAAGGTTGTGATGGAAGTTACATATTTTAATTAAGATACGCTCAGAAAGGAGTCAAATACGAACTATGCACTTGACTCTACTTGTAAATAGGATGTAGCCTCTTGAATACACGTTGCACGGGATTCTTAATATTAAGTTTTCTCCTGATTATTTCTAAACAAGAAAAGCGTCCTTCCAAGATACAATTCCATACTTTTATCCTAAATTCTTTTAATCTTCTAAACTACATTTGTTACATCTTGTTAAGACTTCGCAGTCCTAATACCAAGTAGGTAATATGAAATGTTATGATTTGAAATGTTAAAATTCTAAAACCAGCATTCAATAATGATAAATTATGTTTTGCCACAAACAGTGAACTTTTTAAATTGGCCGATGTAGAGAATGGCACTTGAGCGCGCAACTCTCAGCTATTCGATATTGCAATCTTAAGAAACACTAACTGGATCAATAAAATGGCGAATGCTGCTATTGCGTGAAATAAATTTTATTCCCATTTCGAATTCAAACGAAGTACAAACTGAAATATTACAACCTACTTACACACTATTAATGATATAAAAAATTACAGTTGATTCAATCATAACGCATATATTACATACATTTTTAGATACCGTATCTTAATGCGATTTAAATTGATTTGCAATAAAAGTTTCTTGTAGTACCTTATATCTGTATTTTAACCGGCCCATAGTAATAGTCAGTATTTGGCACAAGTCAGAATTAAATTGATTTCTCGATATCAGTACATCAAAAAATGTAATATTTTATAACTACCTGCTTGCGAGCTTAATTATACCAATATCGCATTTACATGCGTTCGAGGTCAAAACATGATAGGCAAATACGAGGGTAATATTGAGCTCTACCATTCTCCGCGTCGTACGAATACATGAAGCTTTCGTTTCATTAAAAGTTTAAGTTCGCCGTCCTATTATTATTTTCTTGTAAAATGTAGCATAAATTTGATTAATTTTATAGAATACTAAACAAATAACGCATTTAATTAATCTTTACTTATAATTATAATACAGATTAATAAGGATTCTACAATTGAGTTGACTTTATATAAGGTAAAATGAAAGAATATTACTAATAGAAGAAAAGCTATAGAAAAGATATAAAAATGGTTACATAGATAAATGTATCGTAAATAGAACTAAAAGAAAATTGATTTCGTAAAGCTCTTATGAAGCGTTCTATTTGGGAAACAATTATGTATTATAATAGATGTTTCAAAAAACGATTGATCAATATTGTATGGTGGCTACAAGTTGGTCTCATTCCTCTCGGACCGGTTTGGTGGCGTGTAGCCGTGTACCACACCGGCTGGTGCGCTCCCAATGGGCCTTTATACACACTGCACACTACGAACCAAGTAAGTGAAAGGACACGCCAATAATTGCTTTCTGTGTTATACGATTTTGTAATATCTGCAATAAATTATTCTCTGTAAACCTAATCTCTATACACTTTAATAGAAAATACGGCTTCCTCAATATACGTAGCACGACCGATCGTCCTCCAATTATATTTCATTACTTCCAATAATTTGTTGCGTTACTAAGAAATATTTTCATTTGTTAATAAATTGTAACTCATAAATCGTAACAATTCTAATTCTAATGAGGCATCCATTACTTATAGTACGTTTCTAATATGTTTTTAGAGCGTGGAAAGTAGAAAGTTTTGAAAAGTAGGTAAGTTTAATAAACATGTATCGAAAAGTACATTTGCCTAAATTATATATTTGAAATTCACTACATATATGAAATTATCTTTTTTTCGTTTTAGAAAAATATAAAGTTTCAAGGCTATTATCATTGTGTAATCACTAGTCGAGTATTTAAAAATCCTTATTAATCGTTTCAACATTTATCTTTTGAATGCCATCAAGTTTAAAAATGAAATACTCAGTCATAGTTCTGTTATTAATGTAGTGTGGTGTTGTAGAGAACTCTTTGGAGGACATAATTGTCGGTCGGTGACCTCGTTTAGTTCCTCCCACTAAAATAGCGTTAAATCAATTGATGTTATTACAATTGGAACGCATCTCTCATTGTAACCTGCTTACATTTTGTAGATGAGTATTTCTTTGGCTTTACAATCAATGGAAAGGAATAAAAGAGAGCAGGTGAATTCGTTTTTTTTTGTTCATATTCGATAAAAAAATGGTAGGGCCACGGTGATTAAGATTTTTTTTTGTGCGCATTTATTAAAATTTAAGATTGTGTGCACAAGTTAATGCTTATATATAATATTAGTTATATGTCAACTTGGTTGTATATTGTAATACCTATCTACACAATAAAGAATGTAAAGTAGGGATCTTCATTTGAGATAAGTGAAAATGGTATTAACTAACGTTAATGTAAGAAATCTTACTATGTTTTTTCATAAAGTATTTACAGTAATTAAACAATTTAAGTTTCGAATTTTATACACATTTGCCGTTATGCGCTGTTGGTATGTTACGCTCATAAGGTTTCACTGTGGTTCACTGCTATTGTTTTTAGGACAGGCCTTTTTGTAGATTGCTGTAAAAATTAATGTTTTCGTTTCCAAACTTGTACGTAAAGTTTACCATTTAAACAAATACATATATGGAATTAATTAAGACTGTATTATTGAAAATTTTTAGTCTCACTGTTTTGAAAGTGTGTAAATACTGTGATATTAATAGTTTTATTAATTAGTAATCACTGAATAATGTCTATTATAAAGTAGTATTCCTAAAGGTTTTATTATTATTCATTGACAACGTGTTATCTCTGTATCAGTGCGTATCAATCATTCGTTCTACTTTGTCATTTGATAACATTTTATCGTATTATTTTGTACACTTAATGATATTCTTCAAAGTGGTAAAGATTTGAAATAACCGACTCATTCTTGACAGTACACCCCGAGATCTTCTTAACTAAACACAAAAAAACAACACACATATCTTTCCAATCATTACAACATAAATTTTTGACTTGTTTATAGCATAAATATCCGTTTATATTCTCTAAAGTTGCATATATTCAAACGTTCAATAACCGTTTTACGAGTCGTACATATTTGCTTACAGATCTATTAATAGGCACCTACTTATTCTATTCATATGAACTTAAAACTTTCAGTAAATTTGTGTACGATACAAAGTTACTGTTGAGAATTGTTATTAGAAAGTAGTTGATTACCTACCATTCAGCTAGTTAATGCAGCCACATGTCCAATAATATGTTGATTTATAATTTCCACGCCATAAATTAAAACATTCCGGTCCAGTATTAGATCTAATTAATCTATTAAGGAAGTGAAATATAAAACAATAATTGTTTAATTAGTGCACAAGTAAAGTTATTAGCACAGCGATGGATGAACTAATATATAATACATAGATCACAGGAAGATGAAGAGTCACAAATAGTTTTCGTGTATATTTGTTTCACTGTATTACTATCTGGTTATAGTACGATTCCGATCGGAAAGATTTACTTGCAGCTCTGTGTATAAGCACGCTAGACACACGTGCGGGTCGCGCGGGAAGACTGCGTGGCGGTCGCGGTGCGCTGCAGTGGGGAGCCGCGGCGGACCGCTAGTGCGTGCGTCTACCGCAGCACGCCGAGGGCGCTATTGTTGCTTTCATATTCCAATAACATTGTCTGCTTGTATGATTAAAACCTGCGGAACTTCCTAAACAACGATGATGTTGGGCTTTAACACATTTCAAGTTATCATATTAGTTATCCACGATAATAATTGTAATCCGGTGGCTTTTTCAGATTTGCAAGAGCGGATAGAAATCGGCTTATCGCAGTAGAACACAGCAGACTCTTCACCAGCTGGTTGATATAATACACGAACATAATGACTTGTATGTACTATGTAACAGACGGATATTATATATTAAACTATAAAGGATAACTATATTAAACTATATCGGGGAAGGATGACTATAACAAGCGGATAACCAGTTTTTTATAGAAAATAAGAAGTTCTAGAGATCGCATTCGTAGAAATTACATTTTTTTAAAGCCGTAAGATTAATTTATTTTGAAATGGTTAAAATATTTTGTTCTTTAAACATTATACAATATATCAAAAAGTCAATCATTTCTCGAAATAACATAATAACATATGTACAAGAACACGTTGTGCAAAGCTTCCCACTGTTACGGTTATAAAGGTATAATTTTCTAGGTTTTCCAGCAATTGGTTATGAACATCGAATAATAGTCTTATAAATTAAAAACAGCATGGTGTTTAAAACTGATAGTCAATGATTTTTTATTAATTTCCATAGCGTTAATTTGCTTAAGTTGCATAATAATAGTAAAATAATCTTACTACATTTACGTTTAGGTCAATAATTTTTGTTGAATAATCCTGCACATAAAAAAAACAACCGCAGTAATAATTTATTCTTTCTGTTGTATTTTTGTAGAAAATAAGTCAAGTAATTTTAAATGGTATGGAGCTGAAATTAAATTTGATATTGGAAACAATTCACGCTTACAGGATAGCAAATATTTGTAATAGACGTGCATTTGAACTTTTCTGGCTGGTTTGATGATATATTCGCAATTCGAATTTAAATATTATCCATGATTGTATTGACTTCCTCATTGGTCAGATGGTTGCAATTGCGACTACTGAACGAGAGGTCTTATTATCTAGTCAGGCACATTATTATTGGTTTCTTGTTACCTAAAAATTCAGGTAGTAGCTCGGAGTCAGCACTTATGTCCGTAGTATGGTACTAGGCACAACCAGGACGTATAATATAGCTGTTGAATGCACGGAATACCAGATTCCTCTGCTTACGCGTTCGGGAAAATGGAGGCGTGGTGTTATGTTCATGAATGTAAACATTGAAGACTTGACGTAAATAAGGCCCTTTTTAATTTAGGACCTTAAACACGTGGTCAATAAATGTCAATACCATTTGTTGAAGTAGTCTTTTATAATATTTATTTTCTATTATTATTTTGAATCGTGATAAACTAACAAGCGAGTAATCTGATGTCACAGTTAACATGGGCATCTACAGTCGATCTCGAGTCAAACCGTAGTAATGAGCTTTTAGTGTCAGATATTATACATAAGTTGTTTATAACACTGGTGGTTAGTATTTTTTGATCATAGAGCAGCAAGAACGGGATTGTTAGTGTTACTTCTGTTAGTGTAAAATGTCTGTTAGTATTGAATGGTGCCTGGTGAGGGAGAGCAACCCTTGACCAAATACTTCAGGCATTGTTTGGTGGGGCAGTCGGAAGGCTTCGATTTCAGCGGGCGTTTACGCACAGAGCGATGAATGTGTAAGCACGTCAGGTATATATATATAAGGATAGAGATTTGTGATACTAGATGCATTCTACCTTCCCCCTGAGGGCCTGGCGTGATGGTATCATAAAAAATAACACAAGGTATAACACTTCAATGATAGTGTAACAGTCAGTCAACGTTAATTATACACGCTTTGCTACTACACAAGGTAGACATGATCGCCTGAAATATACCCTTTGATAAGCAGTGACATCCTTTAGACCGAAACCTTAAGTGTGTCAATAGCAACTGCTTCCCGGCAGAAATAAGTGTAACGGGTTAATTGTTTCGGGTGAACTCTATATTTTATGTGCTCTACCAGTTATCAACGAACCATGTGAGCTGAGGAGACTACTACTATTTAGAATTATTACTAAATTATGGTTTATATTTGCATTTGAAGACCAGCTGCAGTGTAGCGCAGACTACCTAGGCATTGCTAAACGCGATGGCCAGCAACGCAGTCCGTGCGGGATACCGTGCTCTGTGTTCCGTAACTCCCAAACCTGGGATTATGGTCAAAAATCCACTTTGGGGGATGCATAACCAGCAGACATCCAGACAGAACGTTGATATTTCGTATGAATATTCAAAGTATGTTTATAAATAGGATGTAAAATAAAAATAATCTTCCTATAATCCAGTTCAAGTAGTAGTTGTTTAAAGTATAATTTTCTGCAGACATCAATATTATAACGATTACTGATGACGATGACGGTTTTGGTGATTGTGTATTCGCTACATTGATACGTGTATGTGTGTGTGAGGCTGGCCACCAAATTAATAGCAAATTATCCTCCTCAAATGGACTGAACATCGAATTGAAATGATGAACTATAGTGGAAATTTTTTTCATGCTGCCTAAAATAGTATCAATATCGTATACAGATAACCATAGTCGTAAGTAGCACAATTTTATAAAACTGATAGATTTTTTCGACTGCTGAGATCACTGAAATACTTGAGCAGGTATTCGCTATGATAAAATTGCTTTAGCAAATATTGCAATAGGGAAAAGTAGATACATTTAAAGGGTCATGTCAAAACACATGGGGCTAATGGCTGTCGGGAGTCATTTGTTATATGACATACTTTGGCCATCATTTGCATCTTATATTGTATTTTTGAAATAAGGGAACTGTGGCGTAGAAATCAAATAACAACAGGTTTGTTGTAAACGTAGCATTACGCCTGTAATTCCCAAAGAGGTTGGCAAAAGAGTGTAGTACGACGAGTTTATAACCCACTATGGAATAGGTGGTGAGTCTATTGCCATACACCGGGCACATGGGTTGCATAGGTAGCAGTAGATAATTCCTATATTTCCGGATCTATTTTTCCGGATTCGTACAACTTGGATAAGAGTAATGGGTACTTTCTACGCAAGACTACCTCCTAGGCTATGTCTCACTTACCATCACAAGAGACAGTAGTCAAGCGCAAGGCTATTGCTAAAAATAAAGCAGAAAGAATTTCTCTCGATTTAAGTCATCGAAACTTCCAACTGCTTAGATACTCAAATTAATGTAAAGGTAGTTTCTATCGAGATTTATTTTCACTTAAGAAATATCATATCATTCCAGCTAATATTGGGGTCTTCCATAAGGGCGCAAAGAAAGCTCTTTTTCAAAGCTGACATCGCAATAGCTACTCCTCCGGTGTTAAAAATCAGGTGACGTCTGTCCGGTTGGCAGGTTAAATGTAAGAAAAAAATTAACTAATATTTGCAGTTCAAAGCAAATAAAGCAAAGTTTGTACTTCGTCGAAGGGTAAGCAGAGGTTACTACGCTCCCACGTTATGTTTTGTGTTCTGTGGAATAGGGACTTAGCCTTTTGCCATGTACCGGACACAAATCTGGGCTCCGAACTACTATAGGGAATTTTAAGTTACATAAAGTAACTTAAAATTATATTATAAAGTTAATAATAACACTTAAAGGAATTATATCAATTTCAATACGACAGAATGCAGTATATAATGGGAAAAATTAGAGCAAGGTGCATTATTTCTATTAATATTATTAATAAACTCACCTTGTATATATGGTATATTTTATAAGGTCTCCCCTGGCCGTCCGCGGTCGCTCGAGCTGTTTCCATTTTGACTCATCTACTCCAAGCGCGTTCACTGACTTCCAGACACAACGGTCCATTTACTAATAATAATTTATATTTCTCGATATCGTTCGTTTCATAAACCGTCCTTACTTGCGAGTTTTGTAATAACAATTGGAGCTAACTACGATTATTAATATACAATTTAGCTTGTAAATTGAATCATATTTTATATGTTGTATTTTGATTTAGAAATGAAAAACGTATGGTTCACACACCGCTAACGCTTTTTTTATTTAATATGTGCTATAATTAATTTACGTATTTATTTACAAAGTAACATTACAAGCTAATGTTTTTCGCTATACGTTGACAAATGAAGCTTTTTAAATATTAATATGCAAGATTGTCGTTTCCTTCACGAAAATACAATCATACTTTATGTAATCTATTGGATACCTACTTAACGTAATGATGTCAATTATTAATAAATTACAGAAAGATTTTTTTCTTAATTGTGAACAGTGCAACCAAGCACAACAAGAAAATTATTAGTCAAATCTATGTATATAAACTACATATACAAATCAACTATAACTATACTATCGATATAAAAGAAGTTAAAAAGTATAGTAATAATCGAGTAAAATGTAATTGCTTCGAAGTTAACTTGTACAATTAAGTTCACAAGGAAATGTTAGAAGTTTGATCGTCAGGCCGAAATTACTGCGTTTTATCAATGGAGGTGGTGGGTACGTAAGGCGAGGTGTCGTCACCGTCAGCGGGCGAGTTGGCACGTGGCCGGCACGCGGGGCACGGTACGATTCACTTGCGAATCCGCGAGGGAGCACCCGCCGGAAACCGAGGTGTACCGGGGCTCCTCGAGTACAGAGAAGTGGCGGCCCGCGGCGCGACTGCCCCGCCCGCCCCGCTCCCCCCCCCCCACACACACCCGCACATGCACTCCGCAGCCTTCGTCTCCACGCCACCGCTCGCCCCGCATACTATGTTCGCCTTAATCGCGAATTAAGTTCCTATTAATGTTTTCTGTTTAGCTTAAACCTTAATTTGATGTAGCCTTACTATACATACATACATAATTATTTAGTAGCCGTAGCGACATAGGCGCCCCTTTAATTAGACATGTTACTAAAAGGAAATAAACGAATGTAGAGGGGAGTATTGTATTTTTTTCATAGCATATTAATAGATCGAAAGTTACAATTATTACTCGCTTTTAAAGGCGACTGTATTGTTGTCAAGCAATATTTATTAAGTCGAATGGACCGATTAGTCTATGACATGCAATTTAAAATAAATCTTAGTGCAAGTAGGAATCGAGAAATAGTATCTACTTTACAAATATGTTTGTTCGGTTCACTCAGTCTCCACTGCGGCCAAAGCAAAAGTGTAATTTAATATGCAACAATTATGGGACAGTTACGTTTATTAAACAAAAAAACAAATTGTCCTAAGTTAGTTAAGACCTATTTCAACTAATCTGCGCTTTGTCTAAACCATTTTTGAACAAGCTTCATGAAACATTGAGTCAAATTTGTAAGCTCACAAGTCGCACGTTGCATGACGAGACGCAAACAATGCTTGTTGAGACTACTCAATGTTTGAATTGTACTGATTTAGCATTTCGATAGTTCGAGGTTATAATAAAATTAATAATGTTTACCGTCATAATTATTGATTTACAATACTATGGTTTTACAAACAGTTTAATGGCGTTCACTTTGCAATTATACATTAATTTGTTTTTTTGTATAAAGAGTGGTATTAACCATTTGTTGATTTCATTTCGTTATTATCGCTCTATATCGAGGCTTTTTATGAAACTAAGTTTGAAATGAAGATCAAACATGATGATGACGAAAACAAAATGAAGATGAAACATCAAATTATCTCAAGAATACAGCTAATAGGGGTAAAGTCGGAGCACGGGGGCACGAACTTTAATAAAACACCCATAAAGGTTACGTACACGTTGGTAATAACCCAAACCTCTTGTGAGTAACACAGGCGAAAAGCGAACTCGGTATGTATGTCAAAGAGACACCTAACATCACTGTGCCCCGCCAAGGATATAGTGACGTTAGGATGACGTTCTCGCGTAAGAAGCAATGACCAGGAGCTTGATACTGGAGCAATGGAGTTGTAGTGCAGAGGTGTAATTGTGTTGTTGGTCTGTCGTCGCCGGCGCGTGGTGGGTAGTAGTTGCAGCGTGGTACTGTTGTTTCGAGTGGGCCGGTCTATTTGTGGTGACAAGAGAAGCGTGGGTGCCGCGTGTACCGAGCTGGAGTGGCAATGACCTTGACACTAAGCGAGTGGCCTTGGGTAGCACGTGGCGGCTGACACCCGCTGTCTGTTGTCGGAACGCCGCCGCCTTTCCCAGGGGAGCCTACTATGGACCTGCCCTCAGATTTAACTTTGCACTTGACTACAATTTCATCCGAAATTTTATAGTTTTTCCTGCTGAACGCTGTTTTTAGGAACGTATTCATTGAAGAAATCATTCTGTATTTTTTTTCTGTTGATAGAACATTGCAGAATTACTCAAAATTTGCAATACCTTTAATAATATTACATGCGTTGCATAGCTTTGTATAATTGAATATTGAAATACTGTATAATAGTGAAACTATAATATTTTTTACTTTTAATTTATGAGCGTCAAATCGCCTTTATTAAATTAATTTGAATAAAAATTATTATTAACTCTTTGTCCTACAAAAAAATATATATATTTTACCTTATTAGTAAATAAAAA
>DWEJ01001771.1:0-12424 GCA_018245835.1 Mysoria sejanus stolli | reverse complement strand
TCAAGGGCGGATCCAGGGGGGGTGTCATGGGGTTCATGACCCCCCCCCCCCACCACCATTGGGCTGGGTCCAAGAGCTAGGTGGACCACTAATCAAGAAAGTTAAAAATGCTCTTATAAATTGTTATCACAGTATAGATTGTATTTAAGTACTTTCAATATTTAATTACTTTAATATATTCCTTGACTAATATAATAGATAATATTTTTAATATAATACTTGACGGCAAACATTATCGGGGAATGAATACATCTAAAATGTGATTCCCCCCCCCTGATACCAAGGTTGGATCCGCTCTTGCTGTCTATGCTGCTGCTCATCGGCGGCCAGGGCATTTGGCTGTGCCAAGGCAGACCGCGCCATGCTGCGATCTGCCAGCGCCAGTTTAGTCGCCTCTTACGACACTCTGTAGGTAGATAAATTGATTGATATGGTTTGGCTTTAATTGTTTTCAATCTGAGAGAAGATTTGTGTTCAAATGTGACGCTGCAAAAACAAATACAAGCCGGAATCCACCTGAGACCGCTTGCGAACGAAATCATTCGTTACTTTTACGTGGGTTACATTTGAATAAAACGTGTGGTATGTACGTATTATTTTTGAAAATATTTTTGTTTAAAAAAATATATGTGGGTTATAGTTGAAATATTAATTAATGCATTACTTCTAGTATAAAATTCGTGTCTGTTGCAAAGAGTACCATTTTTATATTAAATCAGACAGACAAGCGTACATACAAGCAGACGGCCCAACTGATGGTCAGCGGTCACCGCTGCTCATGGACATTCGCAATAACAGTGGGTTATTGGACACGGACTGGCTAGGTTGTTACTTTGTTACACAGATATAAACAGCATATTGTACTAAGCACCCGGCGAGAACAATTAGTCTGTCACCGAGTGAAATTCGGCCTTCTGGTCGGCGTTGCTCAACCAGCCCGCTTTTTACAATTTTCGCAATATCCCTTCAAGGCGACATCGGTTGGGAGTTTTTTTTTTGTACATTATTGATAGCCAGAACGGGGTCACTAGGGATTTCTAAGGCCGCAGCTTAGAAAAGACGCGGTGCCTGGAAAAAATGCTGGCCGGTTCGTATAATAAGTTCTTTAACGGATTTCGAGAATGAAAATTGAGAATGCAGGGTTAAATCAAATCATAACCTTCAATGTTATAATTAAAAAATGACTTAAATAATAAAATTTTTGTGATGTATATTACCATACATAAGAACAATTTTATAAGGTATTTTATAAGGTATAAGGTCTAATGGTGAAAACGCGTCTACAATTTTCTACCATTTATAATTCTTTACAAGTACAATATGTTACATTATTTGTCGCCGTAGTGTCACTGATTACGAAAGAATCCATTATGAAATTACGATTAAAAATGTTGATTAAATTACAACGAGCGTACATTGTGTTGACGAATTAATTTTACGCACGAACAGAGTGTGAATAGACTTAGCGGTTAACACAATTGATGAAAGAATTAATTTAAAAAGTACAATAATTAAAATAAAATATATTTTTAATTTATTGTTTCCGTTGCAATTTTTTTTTATGTTAACGAGTAAATTTAAAGTTTGTTATATAATTTTATTAGAGCTCTTACCGAGTAGCTGCAAAAATAGCAAAATTGTATTCAAATATGCCTTTTCAGAGGCAACCCGAGAAGAAAACTTGAGACCTAAACTTTTCTGATTCCGACAGTAGACACGTGGAACTATAATATGATGAGTAATATTTTAATCAAAATTATATCACTGACTGTCATGGACTGTAACAGTTTATATTGTACACTTGAAAATTTGTTTTTTAAATAATTTTATAGGGTTAATATAATTGTTAGTTATACTCGTATGTTAGATTAAGTCATATGCTATTATACATAATGTTTATTGATATAAAATATTGATATTACGATACAATTATGCGAATAGCTAACTCGTTCAAACAATTACAAGGAATCACGCAATAAACCGATGCAACTATATGTGTTAAATTTATATTCAGTCAATGCTATTCGAGCGTTCCTAGATAGTGCTATCTGAAACTAGTTACTAGACAAATGATAAGGGTTGATTTAATACTTAAATATGGACTTTGGTTACAAATAATAATAATTACCAACACAATTTAACAATATGTTTATAATAAATAAACAATATGTTTATCAAATTAAAGTACCCTATAAACACGAAACTTTTGTCATTATATGCTATGACACAAGAACGGCATCAAAATTATCCTAAGGTACCTACCGTCAATGCTAAATTTTCAAAAAAGGAATCAAGTAAAAGGTCGCGATTCGAAACTCATATCAACAAATGTTCGTTTTTATTACCCAGTATAGAGCTTGGAGGCCACTATGCCGCTACTCACTTAATTCACATGTGTACAATCTGTGGAAACAAAAATAGATACGGTGTACCACAAGCTAGGTACTATTGTGTACATGCATACTAATATAGCTCATATTCAAGAGATGTAAGGGCTAGAATGGCATACTGATTAACTGATGGCATGCATGACCTAGTGGCCCAGAGTACATAGATTTATGAAACTTTATCCCATTCAACTTAAGGATCAAATTGGAATGCATCCTTGCAGGTGTATTCGGAATTCCACTGTCACATATCACATTTGTAGAAACCGCGAAATTCAAATTTCGAAATTCGCGACAGGATAGTAACGTTCGCCCGTCTCAATTAAAACTATGCTCTTTTTGACGTTTATTGTAAAAGTGACCTTAGTGTGAAAGTGTCAGAGTTCTTTTTACTTTGTATGCAATTGCGGCTTGAAGCCAAGTCAAAAGTGTGTCACAGAGTTGAACAGCACCCGCAAGGCCGGTCTATCTATGAATGCGCGTAGAACAGTGCGGATGTGCGACCCTTGCCTGTCTCTATACTCATTTATTTTAATCATCCATCATTTTGCGTTTTTGATATTGGGTACCGATAGCACAGTCGATAAAACAAAACCTCAATTATTACATAATTGGAATAAACGTAATAAATACGTCATACCGTTTAATAGTCTGTCAACGATTTCACGAAAGCGTCAAGGTCGTTGGTATTGGTAGTAATGAGTTCGATCGAAGTGTTAAAAAAATAAATATTCCAAATTTAAAATGTCGTACCGTTCTTGGTCGAGTTTTTGTTTATTTTTATTACAGTGGAGGATACGAATTTACACTGCGTAGTTTACAGTGGAATTCGAATATAAATGCATATGTACATGCATCAGTACAATGACCTACTAAGGGATTTGTTATGCTAAAATTAGCACTTAATATCATAGAACTTTTTGTCATGATTTTTCCAATCACAAATTAAAGTAATGGAGTCTGGATATGTGCCCGATGCATAGCAGTAGGCTCACCACCTATTCCATAGTGGAACGTAAACGTAGCTGGTGAAACGTGAGAGTGTTCTGCATTCCTCTGCCTACCTCTTCGGGGATTATAGGCGTGAAGTTACGTTTTTTTTTTATTTTATTTCATATCGTCTACTTTGTATTTAAAATCGATGCTCATATGTCACTTTTGAACTTTAAAAGGGAAAAGCGACTAAATGTCATTTAACGAAAGTGTTATAAGCGATAAATGTTAAAAAGTCGGCCAGTGTGGTCACACTTGCATTTCTTTTTCTCCCAATTGTGGCTAAACTTAATTGAACTTTAAAGTTGAGTAGTTTGTTTTTTTAACTTGAGTTTTGTAATACTTCAAACTGTAAATTTTCCAATAATTTTTAAAAGAAAATGTGTCGCTCATAGCTCATGGTCAAGTTAAAACTATCTAAAACTATGAAATATACATAACTACAGGTAATATTTACTCATAATACGGTGAAATAGTAGAGTTTGTTCAGGGTCTGAATGATGAAACACTAACAATGTTCTGTGTAGGGCTTCTTGTTGTCTTCTGATTCGGACATTTTAATATACATACATGTATTAAATATTAAAGACTCTTACTGCTATTTCGCTGGTATAATTGATTTCAAATATTTGGCCTATCATTGTCTCACTTCGATAAAAATGTATAAAACCTAACGATGTTATGATCTCAGTACCAGATATAATAATATTTCTTTGATGGAATGAGGTTCTCTGGTAGAAGTTATAATGGACTTGTTACACATGTCGCCGAGCTAGTGGCGATTGGTGCGAAAGAGTTTTGGACCTTGGTGAGGACTGATTTGATGATGACGATGATGATGACGATGATGATGATGATACAACTTGTTTAGAGGAATTATTTTACAAATGATTATAAAGAAACTTTTTAACGGAACGAGAGACAATTATCCATTTTTAGGGCTGCGCTAGGGCTACAGGCGAAGACGGCTTGTAACTCATGTAACGTGACTTAATTATAATTTATGTTAGTTATCGTTGTAAGGAAGATGCTTTGTTTGAAAGAGAGTATTAGTGTAAAAATGAGAAAGAGCATGATTCGATGGTTAAGACATGTTGAGAGAATGGCTGATGTAACATTGACAAAGCAGATTTACACGCAGCTGCCGAGGGAAATCAAGACTCATCTATCTGGATCAAATAGGCAATATAATTTGTGGAGGAAAAGGGGAGATCTCCCGCCAGGCGATGTCGCTGCCTGGCGACCGTGGTCCTGATGTTGACTTCGGATCATTTGTATATATACTGTGATTCTTCGGAACTTCGATAGCACGTTTGAGGATGCGTCTTCTGATTGGCCAGTCTTCAGAATGACGTAGTCTTGTTTGCGATACTCGGTGCTTGTGGTGTTATGCGTGTTCAGCATTTCATGTAAGGCGCGGTCTCTTATTACTGTAGGTATCGCGCCGCTACAACATTAATATGGATAACAACACAGAAATATAGATTTACAATGTTAACTATGTTAACTCGACAAATAATAGATATATGGAATAATTTAGACGCATATCTAAAGAATATACTAAACACGTATAGGAGATAATTGTCTGTGCCTACAAGAAGTTACATAGCAAATACCTCAGCTGCCCGCGTATCAAATGTGGCCTTTGTTCAATTGAGAAGATATAAAATATTATGTACTTGTATTTAAGGAGCTTGGACTATTGTATATGCTATGTAGCAGCATAAAGATAATTAAAAAATTATATTTGTGATATTTCAGAAGCACAGCCGATCTGTAGGTGTTGAGATTTGGCACTACGCACTCTCTGCCTTCTCCATAAGGTACCTACTTGACGCCATGATCTAGCCATTTATAACATGTGTGATACATAATGTGTCACGAGACATAATATGTATGTAATGATGTGTGATGAAATGATGTACGTTTAACGTAATTAGATTTTCAAAAAATGTTTGTATTTGCATCATATGATATTTATGTAGTTTATCAGCTGTCTAAGTGAAGGTGTCCCAAGAAGTTATTATACATGACATTATTAAATCTTTCAATCAGTTATAAATCTTCGATACTGCTTAAAATTTGTTAAATTCTCGAACAATATATTAAAGCCGTTAAAAGATAACTTAGGTTTTTTTAAACAAATACCAGTAATTTATTGTGTTATGAAGCGTATCATTTCATGGGCATATAAATACCAAGAGGGGTTAATCCGATTGTGTTGTAGTTTAAAATTGTAAAAGAATTGTATAGCAGAAGATGTACTGTTGATTCTGTTGAGAGTTGAGACATTGAGTTAATTATTTTACGATATTGAAAACGTGTTTCGTAATATAAATTAATTAACCAGTAATTAAATCTAAGGATGCATTGACTTGATGATATAAGTTTCATACTAGTTTGTTAGAGCATTCCGTAAAGAATAATTTATAGGGAAAATCCAAGTGTATGCGACTCCTTAATGTCACTGTCGAAACTGTCGTTATGTTATGGCATATGTCACGTACGAATGCTGAATGTAAACATTACGCGAACTGTATTAATCAAAAAAAAGAAACCAAGTTTAATCAAGCACGAAAAAACCTAAAATGAGTTCAAAAGCTGCAAAAGTAGCTGAATTGTTCACCAAAACCATAGCCACAACAAAATGTTTCGATCATAATCTTCGAAAGGTAGATTGAAAGCTTTTTGCAGTTCATGAAACAAATTTACATTAACTAATTACCTCCACATCTAATTAGTTGACCAGTATGTAAACTTTATCACTTTGGTACTTTACCAAATCGTTCAACTTTAGCAGTGAAAGTCAGTAATAGAAACAACTTTATAACAATAGTAATCCCTCATGAAACACTATATTTTAATTATATAACAATTGGTATATATTTCAAAAGAGGATGTATTAAAAATACGTGAAACTCCTAATATTATAATGATGCGAGAAATATTTAGTTCAGAAGACAAATATTAAGTTCAGTATCTATCATCGAATCATCTGAATCAAAGTTTGGAATATGGATTTTTGTTCAAAGTATAGCATTCGGCCCACTCCCTATTCCATGATGTGATGTTTATATAAGTGAATAAATGTGACATTGTACTATACTCTTCTATATATTTCATCTTTGATTTGTGGTGTGATGTTACATTTGCAAAGTATAGTTAGTAATTTATGTGCTGTAGATAATTTGAGCCAATGAGCTCATTTTTTTTATATACTTAGAAGTGTTCTGACCAGGTTAAAGTAGTATGCTGTGATAAAGGCCGGCTTGTAACTGAATTCCAAGTTGGACCCGAACATCTCAACCAAAGAGGGACCCTGCATGGCGGGTTCATAGCACATCTTGTTGATGCTGTTTCAACTTACGCATTGACAGCCAATGATAATATTGAAACAAGAGGTGTTTCTATTGATATGAGTGTAAGGTAATCCCAATTATGTACTAAATTAATAGTAAATTTAACTCACGTTGTTATTTATGCTATACTTGACTACATAATAAACATAATTTGTAGATGTTTTAAGTTTGCAAAAAGATAACATGCATTTTAATATAGCTTGATCATAACAAACAACCAATTATACATATTTGCTCTTATCTTGATAAGATAATGTATAACTTTATCACATATCACTTATTTACATAGTTTTAACCCTCTATCGGCCCATGTAAGTTTCAGGTCAAATCGTGATGTAACCTAACTCTAATATGTGACCAACAGAACCAGAATTAGTATTGATTACCATAGCTAGGGTTGTCATCCTGAAACAACAATGTAGATACTATGCAGTGTCTGCAATAGAAGTATGTGGAACACAAAATTCGGCCCATAAAGGGTTAATAGTGTTTTGTCTTTGGTGTTTCGCTCTCAGTTTGATACAGCTACTTGGGTTATAAAACCAATGAAGATAATATTTTTTACCAGTATAGCATTGATATTCCACAAGTTTGGGACAAAAGTGTTGAATTTGGAAGTGATTTTAATTGCTGTAATAAACTTTCTTTCACACAAATAAAAGCATGTGTGGCATTAGCCACACATGCTTTTATTTGCTCACCTAACACAAATACATATTTGTGTTAGGTGACTTAATATAAAATAGCAATTTAATTTAATTTAATAAGTGGATTCATATGTATTTTCCATCTTGTAATGAGTGTTCTCAACAATTTAAAAAAATCCATTTTGTAGTTGTACACTAATCTTGTTTTATTATGTGTATAAATTTTTGTGTAATTTTAATGAAAGTATCTCTTATAAAAATAACTGCCTTTATTTTATTTTCAGTTACTTTAGTGCTGCACGGGAAGGTGATAATATTGAAGTAGAAGCTTTCACTAGAAAACTGGGGAAGAAAATAGCATTTTTGGAAGTGGAAGTTAGGAAAAAAGATAGTAATCAGGTTTTGGCCATCGGTAGACATACAAAGTATGTTGGCATATAGTTTCCTTCGTGATATCATTGTTTGCTAATGTAGTGAATTGTTGTTATAATAGTTAATTGTCTCATAAATGATGTAGCAATTCATATGATGATGCTGAATTAATTCATGGGCTGAATGAATGTAATTGAATAAGTCTTTTATTATTGTTACCTTCATTATTTTGGATGACATTGTCAAAGCTTTGGTATTACCAGCCAGCAGTTCAAACAGCAGTGGAATCATAAAATGATTAATGATCATGCATGATGCTGATGATGATGAACATGTTTCATGTTATACAGATGTTGCACATTTCGGTCTTTTTTAATATCCAATATCAAATGCAATTTAAAGTTTAATTTTCATGATAAGTTACAAGAGTGGTTTCCTAAAGCTTTCATTGCAATATCTTGTGTGATGTGTATAAAAATTCAGCAATACTTTTGTATTGGCATTAGACTTTTTGTTAACCAATGTTGGAACAGGGATGTGATATATATTAAGTGGACTATGCAAGTCATGTAAATAAGTTGTAGTAGTTAGATGGTGGAATTACAAGGTCAGTTAAAGATGTTTCTTTATTGAAACATCATTTAAAAGATATAGTCTTTGTATTGTACCAACATTATTTAGTTGTGATAGCAGTTTAAAAGTGTGAAATCGTCATTTAATTACAATTTTATAGAATGTTGTGATGTTTATGCCTATGTTTTATGTATAAAATTGTCGATAGGATAATAGGTCACTCAAATAAAATACGTTATTTTCAGAAAGCTTTTTTATTTATGCCTTACAAATCTAGTCAGATAAAGGTGGTAAGTTTGGCCCGCTGATAAGACATTAGATAGATAGACACATATATTTTTATATATTACTTAATAATTAATGATCAATGTATATCGAGCAAGACGCAGCTTAACACTTTGTTTCGCATTATATTGCGTTGTATTAAATGTATATAATATGTGCTCTATGGAATTCGCGCTTCGCGATAGAAGTGTCCTTAATTTCCTATATAAAAAGTTAGTAATATCATTAATCACGGACTTTTTGCTATGCTGGATACCAATAGATCAAAGGATTAAAATTGACACCGATACTACAAAATTTACACTGTATGATAATTTTCGTGTGGTAAAGTTAGTGTTCGCTTTGGATGTTAACCGTACGGTACAGCTGAATTTCCGCTCGTACACACATGCCCGTTGGATTAGAGGTTCTGGAGTGGAGACACCGCCTTGGCGAATGCAGCGTAGGACGTATAAAGAAGCCGCTAGACGCATAGACGCATAGAACGCCGCCTCTAGCATAACGAAGAAAAAGCATAACCCATATCTATTTACATCAATATTCCTAATATATGTATAGGTAATGTTTAAAAGTTTGTAAAGAGTATATAATATCTAAAAACACATTTATAATTGGAATATTAATACCTAAATATAATCCGAATATTAATAGTTATAATAAATACATATCTGCTTGATAACTAGTCATCTACTCATAGGTTAAACTTGTAAGCGATACATGAATAATAGGTATGCAATGTATTACATTTAGAAAAAAATATAATATTTGTGTCCTCGAAGTATAACAATTAATTTACAATGAACTAACTGGAAAACAGTCCATTTATGTATCTATATACAATGTACCTACTGAAAAAATTCGCAATCTAAGCAAATCATGCTAAAATGTATATATAAATATTCAACTCAAAAAATGTAAACAACATTGTCTAATAATGTTGAATACGTTCAGAAATTTTCATTAATACGTTTGTCTCGTAATATCCATTACTCATATACGTATAAACCTTACATTATTTTAGAAAAAAAAAGCGAACATCAGATACAATCCGATTCTATTATACGAGTTTTGTGGCTGTAATTTCCTAAAGACAATTAACTTTCCGTACTAATAAAAAGTAGCGAATACTTAGGCAAACTTCTTGGACTACAATTAGGATTTTAATAGAGGCTTAAGTAGAGAGAAGTTATATTAAAAATAATAAATAGGCACCTAACTTTGTATCGGTCAATGGAACATCATGCTACGGATGATGAAGATCTGTATCAACGGGGCTTTTGCATAAATATGACGTTCAAAAGATGAAGAAACGTGTTACAAACTCGACATCTTAGTGTCCGGGACGCCTAGGCGTCCTGAATGTAATTCAATGAATATTGCATGTAACTGCATGTAATTCAGGTCACTTTCAAAGAATCTCAAATTGTTATTAATTACAAAGATCGGCGTGGAAGGAATCCAAATGAAAGTAAAAATTGATCAGCTGATTGTCAGCCGAAATATTTTACATCTACACATTATTTACGCAGATTATTTGTTCCTATACATCATTGTAGACACATAATAAATAGGTACACATGAATAAGTGAACATTTAAAAATACGACACTTCAGTAATATTACGATAACTCCATGGCTTTTATATACGTTTACTGTTGGACATATACTTTTAACATTTCTTTAAGTTAACCTTTTTAGTTTAAACTTAATCATAAAGTTACTAATGTTATGGAAATATTGAAGTATTTCACTAACTTCGTATCCACTGATTTTGATCACAGATTTTATTTTATATACTTAGAATAAGACCTAAAAAGATTGAATCTTGTTTACCTAGCCACTCCTTATCCCGTTCCCGTTTTTTATCGTTTAGATAAAGTGCTGATATGACTCAAGGTTGTTTTCATTTTAGATGTTTAGATAAATAAATGGTAGTGCACTTTGGTATCAATTGTGAGTAGATTACCAAAACCAGGAAAAAACGGCTTTATGTTGATGAGGGAGTATGATCGATTCTACTTAATTCAAATGTTACTTTTGTTGTCAAAAAAGCGGTGCTTATTTTTATTTAGTCATAAATTGTCAATTAATAACTATAACTGCTTATATCATGCATCAATTAGCGTTCTCGAATATTCGTTTAATGTAATTTCATTTCGAATTGATGAAAAAAAAATATAAAGGCCCTAAGGACCATAATACCTAGCTAGTCGCGTAATACGTTAACCCACGTAAGTTACATAGAGTTTTCGTAATATTAAAGTTCTTAAATGTACAATAATACATTAGTAATAATTAGATATAATTTGTGGAGCCACTTAACCACCTTTACCTATGAAAGTCCTTTTCAAACTGACACAAATATCCGTTTTTGGAACATACAAATGATAAGACTTCTTTGATATCGGCGGATTTATTTCTACTTAGTAATAAGTATTAGCAACGACGGCTATGACATAAATTAAGGTACTGTAATATACATAATATAAATAGGTACTTACTTTACTAATTTTGTTTTTGATTTACTGCGTAGTTCAGAATCGTTTGAAATTATGTAATGAATACTAAATAAAAATTTTGAAGGTATTTTCCCTTTTCGAAAACTTTTATTTTTCAACAAAATAGTGGACATATTTTTCATGTTGTTAAGCTTCACTCACAAGATTTGCGTCAGTTTGGATAGAACTGAAATTAGACACTTGATGTTTAGCGTCACGCGCGCATCTGATCTTATTAGCCAATGCGAGCGTCCTACAATTATTATGATGGCACCGGCTTTATATCACAGGTTAAAGTCTAGGTCCTGAAGTGCGCGCGAACAGTTAATGCACACGGATCGAGTTACCTTATTGTTGTATAACAATAATAGTTTAAACACAGCTTGAAAAGTCAAGTTTTTTCCTCACATCGTGTACATTAGCTGTTATTTTAATAAAATTCTCCATCGAACACACCCATTACCTTTCCATTGTATGTCCAATGTACATTTTGTTTTGCAAATAATTGCACCATCGCTATGATAATATCCTAGATCCAACTTCATGAGTGCGTACGATGTATCCGTGGACGCAATTATAATATTATCGTTGAGAAATCCGAAGTGCTTTTTAGCGTAGAATTGATCGTAGCATTTAATAATAATTCAGTATGCCATTAACAATTGCGAGTCCTCAATATTCATCATCCGATACTTATACTAAGGGATACATCGATCTAACTACTTGAACATAATCTATTGGTAATGTACATATATTTCTAAATATAAATCGCTAGTGTACAGGCCAGAAATACATTAAAACGCAAACAAAGTTTGTATAACAAGCTTTAGGCAGAAATTTTCTAATAAGAGTTCTAAATCTACAAATAACGATCAGGGCAACACATTACAATTTTGAAGCAAACCAGCACATTCTGGTGGATCCAAAATTTCATCTGCCAACTGACGTTTCCTAATCATCTTGCAGACCCCGTAAATTTTGGATTTAGGACGGATCATGATTTTGCGTTTTAGTATTCACAATCTTACAAATTAAGTTATTTGTACAGATTTTAAAAGTTGCAAATCATATTAAAATCCTGTGCCGTTACTAAATAATTTTATTTGGAAACGCTTTAGTAAATCGGAAATGCAAAGGGGCACCGCAATAAAATGAAGATTAATAAATCAGAACTAAATTAATAAAGTCCCAACTGCAACAAAAATCAGTTTAGAGGTGTTGTACGCAGAAATAATAGTGATTAAATTAGCTACAACTTACGCTTGTTATCCTTAATATCTGTAATACGTAACCTATAATAAGACTAGATAA
>DWEJ01001770.1:0-12426 GCA_018245835.1 Mysoria sejanus stolli | reverse complement strand
CTGGTGAATCGTGGGAATGTTCTGCATTCCTCTGCCTACCCCTTCGGGGATTACAGGCGTGAAGTTACTTTTTTTTTTTTTTTAAGAATTAATATTATGCGATCTTAGTATTTACACTTGATTGAATTTTGAAATAAATAACTTTTGCAAGTAAGTAATTTGAAAAATAATCGACAAGAAATCAACAGAATTTAATATCTGTTATATTTATATTTTCGTATGTTAGAGTTGGTAATATACAATAAAATAAAGTAACATACCATGGCACCTGTAATCCCTGAACCAATATAAATATAATAATAAAACCAAAACAAAAATAACACGAAATAATGCTTCAAGGATTTTAATCGCCAAGGTTCTTTATTTCAAAATTACAGCCCATGAAGCTGGATTAGCAGCACTGCAAGTAGCTCGCGGTGGTCGAGTGGTATCCGATACGGTGGTGTTTGAATACAAAGCTGGCCCAGCACCTGCTCCATCATCACCGGCATCTGCACCCCTACCTTCCCTGGATTTTCGGCGTTTTTCACTACTACAACGCTTTCAAAGATTACATGGCCGACTACAAATTAAAATCGAGCCAATAGATGAAAATACACAGGTAAGAAGATATTTATCATGAAATATTGTACAGTCAACAAACAGCCAAATTGCCATATATTGATCTGCAATCAATTTAAAATACCCTTTGAAGTGGAAAGTAAGCAACAGGAAGTAGAAGGACTTTGTGGCAAGAAACACAAATAAAATATCTAATATTATTAAAGTAATTCTGAAGCAAACACCGTTTACATACATCACCATCATAAAAATATGAACCAGATAAATGTGTCCATAATATTCGAGATTTATGAAGTTCTTTTATCTGAAATATACCTAAAATACCTTGTGTAATTATTTTAATTTCTAAAACATTACTTGGTTTATTTGCGTTCATTTTGTAATATTAAATTACTATTTTGTTCAAGTGCTTTTGCACGATTATATAAATAATACAATGTAATACTAATTTTTTTCTTGTCAATTTCAGATTGAAGATGTCCAACTGTACTCGAATCCAAAATTTGAAGATCGGCTTGTTTCCTTTTGCAAATCAATGAGCGCACGATCTACAGGAACAACTGAAGGTTTCACAACTGAACCGGGAGAGGATAATTCATCTATCTTGCATTTGGCTGCTGCTTTAGGCTATTCAAAGCTTACGACTGTTTTGCTGAGGTGGAAGCAGGACGACGCAAGCTTGGCGTTGGAAAAAGAAGTCAATTTAGGCGCGAGGGACAGCGATAATTGTACCCCTTTGGTAAGATTTCCACGTGCATTGGCTTTTTTTATGTCAGAAAGAACAGTAGAGATTACCATGATGTGTCGTAGGGATGAATATGATTATGCATCTCCGGCTGTGGTATTCTCAACGTATATATCTTATTGGCTGGAGTAGTCCAGTAGTTTGTAAATCTGATTCCTGAGATCTGGTTGTAGTTTAAATTTTTGAGACCAGTTCTAACATAAATTCTGTATCTGCTGAAGTATACCTACATATATAAGTATGTATCGAAATTTGTGTGTATAGTTTATCACCATTCAAGCTGAAACAATAGATACTGCTTTATTTCTGATATGATAATCGTATATGAAAGACACATTTGACTAGCTTTTTACTATATAAGGACTACATGATACGAGTAATTTTATAATTTTGTATCCAAATTTGTGTGTATTTATCACCATTCAAGCTAAAACAATAGATTTCTGATATGATAATCGTATATGAAAGGCCCATTTCACTAGCTTCTTACTATATAAGGACTACATGATACGAGTAATTTTATAAACCACATATTATTATGTCGGGTAGCACTTGTACAACAAGGATGCCAAACAATAAAAATACAATTTCCCTCGTACGGCTCCAGATGGTGGCGTGCGCGGCCGGCCACGAGCAGACGGCCGTAGTGCTGGCGCGCTGGAGCGCGGGCACGCGGCGCGAGGCGGGAGCGCGTGCGGCCGCGGCGGCGGCGCGTCGCGCGGGCCACAACCGAATCGCCGCTTTGCTCGATCGCCTGCATCCGCCCACTGGTGACGGTGTCTTTCGCAAGCCCCAAGGGTGTGTATTAGATTCTTTGCCGCATAGTTATAAACAGTCGCACTATCCAAACCGAAATATATAGGGAAAAGAATAAAGAGCTGACTATGTTTTGGTATAATAGTGCTTGGAATTTCCCAAATCCCCGGGCATTCATAAGACATGAGCGTAAATATGCCATTGTTTTCAGTTAAAGGAAATTATTAAAAGAATAAAAGGAATTTTTAAATAACAGACAAAGAACCAGTTCTAAACATTTTTTTAATGTGTGAGTGATTTTATTTTTAAATTTTCGTTAATAGTGTAATTACAAAAAAAAATTTCAGGTTATCACAAAAAGGGCGTGCAGGCAGTCTAGAAAGCAACCTGGTAAAAAGACCATCAATCGATAGTGGCATAAATATGGCAGATGCTTTCAGATCCAATTCGGCTATAGATAAGTCAGAAGGGAACTCCTCATCTAGGTAAAATCTATTTAAAATTACTAGCACGACTCACAAAAATATCGAACGTTTATGTCATAGTACTACTAAAAATGTTATTATATACTCGTATGTACATTTAAAAAAAGTTACTTTTAAAAGTAAATAAAGTGAGTGGGTATACCTGCTCAATTAATTTTAAAAACTGTTACGTTTATGTAGTATATTTTATCATAAGTATCACCTAAAATTATGATTGAAAGAATCTTATGATATCTTTGATCACCTTTGATTTACCCTAACTTTACAATCGGATTACCTAGTTAAGAAGAAAATGTCACACTCGTTATGTTGGTGAAGGAAAAATTGTCAGGATACTAAGATGATTGAGAGTCCTCTGTATTGTTTCCTTTGAGGGGCGAGGTTGAATAATCTGTAATTTGACTAGCGTGGCCCTTCTCATTCTAAGAGGTGTCCCGTATCCAGTGGATTTCTAAAATGTCGATACTAATGATGGCAGTAGCACACAAGCGATACTTGTATAGTTTAATAATGAATACAAGTGCACTTTGGAAACGATATTCTTTAGTGTAATGCGCGCGGGAAGAGGAATGGAGAATATAGATGAAGCAAGGATTACAGATAGAACTGCAAGTAGGTGAGTTAATACATGCTATAACAGCATTCAATAATTTCAGATGGGAAAGAAGCATGTCACTACCATTAGATTCTGATAATTCTGAGGATAGTCTTGGAGACCCTAAAAATGGACGGCGTATGGACCTTGCACTTTGTAAGTTTTTAAATATAATACCATTCATCCTTAGTCAGTTAAATTTTCATTTGCTGAAGATTATTTATTTTTATCGGCACGGCGCCTGAATTTTTTGAGGTTTGAAAATTAAATTTCGTTTTATTGTATTTAATTATTGCGAGATCTGAGCGGAACCGGTCAATGTCAGGGTCAAGCGGGATGAGTTCCTTCTCAATACGGTTTACCATTTGATTCATATATCGTATAAAAAAGTCCAGATATCACTTAAACATAGCCGGATGTAAAAATAAAATATTAGATAAAGATCTTCAAGCTTACAAAATAGTACCAAATATTCGAGTACAACACTTACATATATTTTACGGTTCACGGATTGGAAAGCTTTCTGTATCATTCGTGGAATTTATAGCTGCTGTAAAAAAATATACATAGCGATAGATAGCGAAAACGGTACGCCAGAAGAAAAGCTTAGGAAACGAGATAAAGGAATAAAAGAAACACCTCATCCGATTGTGTTTATCTACTCTAACATTATTAGCATAGAGGTAGTGGAACTCAATCGCCTTAAAAGAGATTTAAGATAGGAACTCGAATCTACTCTGACAAAAAGAGAAAGCACTCACCCGCTGACGCGCTCGACCCTGGCTGTCCAGGCGAGACGGCGCCGCGGCGCGCAGCGAGCCCGCTCATTGACGTCGAGGCGCTCTCCGAGGCGTCCTCGCCCTCCGCCTCCCCGCCGCCGCCCGCCAGCTCAGGTCAGTTAGCTGCCCCACGCGAAACGGTATAGACGAATTGGATTTTACCTGACTATCCACGAGTGAGCGGTTTGAAAGTTGCCATGGCGATTGGACGCTCAGATGGGAATTGGCAAGCATTGGGACGTGAAAATGTAATAAGATGTTACACGGGAAATTCGGAAAATATTAACAGTTTCACATTGAAGATACATATTAACCGAAAGTTTTATTTTGCTTAATCAAACTGTTCAAGTCACAAGTTAAGAAAGAAGAAGTTATCAAGACGTCAAAGAGTTTTATAACTTCAAATAAAAAGTTAGAATATTTAAGCCAAAACAAAATATTTTGTTTTGAATATACTTAATTACAAATATGCCATAAATAAAATAGGTTCAAAGAAACCAACAAATTCTCAAAAAAAAAATTCCTTAAATATGCAAAAAAAGGAAAAAACTGGTCTATACCATTTCAAGTCGCAGCCCTTCCTCCGCTCGTGTGTCTATCGATGTTGTGAATGTAGTAGTTGCATGGCCGCTCTGGCCGTCGTTCTTCTTCTAACAAACGTCGTCTATATATCTGTCCTTCTCTGTCGCCAGTTTAGCCCTGAACGTCATTGCTATAGGTAGACCACTTGTAGATTCTTCTGTAATTCTGTATCCAAAATCGAGCGGAGATCCCCTGGTGTTGATGTTAGTAGTTACCTTAAGTCAAACCGAATATTATCGACATTCTGTTACAAATGATACATGGATTAACATATTTCTTAAATTGTTTTTTTTAAGAGCTTTATGATAATAAAAATATAAATGACAGTGTAAAGATTATTCGGTTTTACTTTTTTGATGTTGTCCTTCGATGTCGCTTTCAATGGTTCGTATTGGTCTACCCACCTCCACTGTATCAGACACAACAGTACCAAGTGGTAAACTCAATTCCAGTACACCTCAGAACAACGTTGGTAAAATGAAAACATATAGAAACAGTATAGACACGAATACGTGACAACTGACACTGCATGATGGCTCAATTGCTTGCATGAATCGATATTACGTAACCGCTTTTTATGTGTAGACACTTATGTAATTGCTTTGTCATCCACGTAAGGTAAGTGGCGCTTGAGGTCTTTTAAAAATCACAGGATGTTGTCGATTATTCTCAGTTTTATTGGATTGGTTAGGGGAAAATTTGTAAATATTGGTATAAAATATATACAAAATTGAAGCCGTCGGCTTAATTGCCCGACCTTAATTGGATGTGAATATCTAAGAATGTTTGGTTATCAAAATTTAATGTATGTTCTTTTCTTACATTGGTTTGGATGCAAATACTAAATATTGATTTATTCAGCACTTTTAAAATGAAACAATAAATAACAGTTTTATAAGAAATTTGAATATCGCGTCTACAAGAATGATCCTTGTTTTGACTTTGCCACTTTTCAAATATCTTGTTAGTGATTTTACTGTCCAAAATATCAGTTTTAGGATAATTTCAAATAAGCTAAACCAAAATTTTAAGGAATGATATAGTCTAAAACTAAAAGTGTATGAACTGGTATAATAAATGGTTATCCACAGTATTCAATAAAGAAGACATGCTAGGGTCAGTATATCATAATGCTTGGTGTTTTCGATGTTGCATTGTTGTGTGTACGAGATTCCACTTCACAAAAACCATTTCAGGGGAGCAGGATGACCGGGTCTTCACGCTGGCCGAGCAGATCATTGCTGCGATGCCGGAGAGAATTAAGGTCAGTTGTGTGTTGTGTTAGTGATAGCATGATCTGTGTCTTTACTTATACAACTTTATACATAGGTGCAGATGACAATGCTACAATAATATAAAATGTAAATTTTGCCTCGTAACGTTATTGAAGGAAGTTCCCTCCCAGGATTTGGCAACTGGCTTTTGGTATAAACGGTTGAATTTAACGTGTGATAAGACAGTACAGTAGTAGTAACATTTGTTTTTGTAACACTTTTAGCTTTGTTTTCTAACATCGATAATTCGATAGCAGTTGAAACTGTAATATGACTATGACTAATTCCGAATCTGTCGTGGATGAATTGGTTCTCAAAACCAATAAACAAAAACTCAACGAAATGTTAGTAAAATCTGTCTAAAATTTTCTTTATAGTTGGACTGCCGCTTCCATGGTCAAGCCCTTTGCATTCTGTGTTCTACCCATTAAACGAACGTACTTTACTGGTGTATTTTAACTAGTTAGAGTTTTTAATAATGCTGAAATCGTTGTGAACTGTTGCATTGACATCTTCTCCGCGTAAAACTTCTAGTGGCCTTGTAAATTTCTTTAGGTCTATCTTTCTATCAATGTGAATAGAGACTTTTCAGAAAAAGTGCGGACTCATTATATTCATAGATGCATGCAACAACACGATACACAAAACCACATTTTCTTGAATAACGAAAAGTTGATATTGTGAAAGCATACTCAAGACTTTTGAATCTCACAACCATTGATAACCGAGCTAATTCGTTATTCAAGTCACACCGTTCATCACTTAAACAGTGCTATAGTGCATTTTCGTGCTATTTTAAATATTAATTTAAACAAGCTAATTTGTGTTTTACACAGAACGAGAGCTCGTCCCTCCTCTCAGGGCTCGACGGCGCAACTGGCAGCGAGGACGTCCTAATGACGCCTCTTCTCGACGACGGTCCCGCTTTCAACACCGAGTTCAGTTTCGAGTTCTGCGATAACACTTATAGATCTATTTCGTGAGTCGGATGACATAGGGTCATTGTTTCTTCAGCTATTAACAGCAATAACAAATATCATGTTCCTAATAAATAAAATTCACAATAAACAGGAACCGGATATGTTTTTATTTAATGACATTTTTATTCAATTAAGAATAATTTCATGTTGTAAGTTAAAACTGATGTCATTAATTTAGTTTTTTAGAAGACTATCATCAAACATGAAACTTAAATATGTTATGCGTTGACGATAACTATTTCTATGTTTGTTATAAATGTATACACGAATATAATAAAGAGTGACACATTATTGTATTTAAATATACAACAGACATTACTAGATATGACAGAAATATCTGACTTAAGAGTAATTGTAAAATTTTAATATTGTCATAATGTTGTTCAAGTTTCTGATAAATAATTTTTTGTTAAAAGTTGAAAAGTTGAACGTAATTTTTTGTTAAATTCAGTGACCCACTACATTTAGCATGAAATAGTGTATAGAGACTTAAAACTGTTTACTAATTAAACAATTGTCATATTTGTATGTCGTAGTATGTAGTGGTTTATGATCGTGTTTTTTCCTATATTTCAAAAATATTCCCTTCTATCTTTATGATCGTCTTCTATAGTCCATTTCTTACATTTGAACTTTAACTATGGACTTTTTCTATTAAAATTCGCTATCAATATTGAGTAGTTTTAAATCATTCTTTGGACACAATCTTGCTAGGATATGAGCTTTATTATGTCATTATTTACAGATACTGCGGCGGTTCGACGCCATGTTCTTCGGGCTCAGTGTCGCCTGGTTCGGCGTTGTCTCCGCCACCGCCTTCCCCGCGGTCCACGCTACCGTGCACGCCATCTGCCACGTTACAAGAGTTCCTTAATGCCACCACTAATTTTTCAAGCTTGACTTTGAATGGTAATCATGGAAACGTGGATTATTTTTTTAATAGACTAATTAAAAATAAAATGTACAAATATTTGCACTTTTAAAACTACCCCTGTATTAATCCCGATGGGGATTATGTTATACGTCTCACGGAATAGGGACCCAGGCCCATATACCGGGCACCAATCTGCACTCCTGGCTTCTACTAGTAATTTCAACTTAGAAATACCCAATAGTACCTAGATACCAGGAGATCGAACCTAGGAACTCCCCATCACTAGTCACGCTTGCAGCCAATCCACCAATGATGCAGATCTTTACAATATCTCAATACGTAATGTGTTTTCAGATCGAGAGCAACGTGAGCTATACTCGGCGGCCATAACTATCCAGAAGGCATACAGGCAGTACCGAGGTCGGCAGTTGCAGCGACGTGCTGCGGCCGCTGCTATCACTATTCAAAACTGTTATAGGCGATATAAACAGGTAACAACATTTCTACCAAACGCCAAAAAAATATATCAGAAAATTAACAACAGAAACGGGATTTGTATTTTCGTTTGTGGCATCACCGCGTTTTGAAATCCGACCTAAATATTTGAACAAATTTCATTTTCATTGTAATATAATCTATTAAAGACTAGTGTTTTCTTGTTCACATGTGTTACTGCGCACCTTATTTTTATGTTATTTCTTTATTGATAAATCAGAACATAACATAGCGTTACTATAATAAATCTGCATGGGCCACGCGAAAGTCGGCTTTGATGGATTTTTGTTGCCTTGTTAATAAAACATTTTAAATTCGATTTCAGAATTCGTAACTTGTATGTAATTAATAAGTACAGTACATGCACTTAATTATTCGATACTTTTTACAAACGTACACGGTCACAGGGGTAAATAATTAAAGCAAGTATTCAGGAAAGTCTATAAATTGCACAGCGGTGGGTATCGACAGAGGGCACAATACATTTGTCAATTAGTCAATATAAGTTACTTTAGAGATAAATTGTACAAGTAACCCAAACTTATCAGACCAAAACATTAAAAGTATGGCCAAATATATTTTTTACATTATGCTATGAATGTTGTATTTAATTAAAATTTTATTGCAGTTCGCATACTTGAAGCAAATGCACGCCGCAGCGATCGTTATCCAGCGAGGTTACCGCACGCACCGGGAGCGGCGACTGGCGGCCACGCCTGTCAAGTAAGCATGCAAAATCTTATGGATACCCAAAATCTATGCGCATAGCGTAACAAGGGCTTTACCGAGTGCTGATAAAGTTTCTCAAATTCGTAAAGTAACCGGTGAGCAGTCTTTGGGTTGAAGAAACTTGTAAGTGTAAAACGTAAACGTATATTATCTTTAAAAATTACTTTTTGTTTATACAGGCGAACGTATTCGCAAAGACGTCAAAATCAGGCGGCAAGGAAGATCCAACAATTCATGAGGCAGTCTAAGATCAAGTAAATAACAATTGTTTTACAAATCATAAATTCATCATTATTTAACGCTCATTCCATTCTAAACCTAACCAATCAATTGATTTATTAGAAACGAACCACTCACGTTTATAATATAGTAACAAACGTTAAGTAGAATTCACCAGGAATAAATATAAATTCAACCTCATATTAGACCTTCTTGAAATGTATGAAGCTAAAACCCTTACAGTGCATGTATTAATGCTTTTGTTTTCAAATAAAAACACAAGTTTCAAAATTTCTGAAGCCAGCGTGCATGATAAAAGGTAAAAGGATTAATATTTAGCAAATTAGAAATGTAATAGTTAAAATATTATTCTGAGATGAGCATATGACAAATTCGCAGTAATGTATGAAACGTTAAGAAACGTAGCGTCATCCCTGTAATTTTCGAAGAGGTAGGCAGGTAGGCAGGTAGGCAGGCAGAGGTATTAAAAATACATTTTGTTCAGTATAGAAAATATCCGATGAATGCGAAGTTACAGAAAACGGGTACAAATTTTGAGAAGAACAGTAACAAACGTAGCAACGATATTGGATATAGTAATTACGTCAACAAATGTTTTTCATGATAGGTCTTCGAAATATCAAATGTTCAAACATTCATATTTTCTCGCAATCTCGCCTTCATTTGCAAACTTCGATTGCTCATCAAAAAACGACCCTTAAAACCTTACTGATACGTCATTTGATATCGCTGAATATTATAATGAGGCCCCCAAAAAGATTGAAAGGGAAAGTTAATGGCAATGGAAATTTTTAGCTTGTCCAAGTTTGTTAGAATTTTAATAAGAAAGTTACCGATTCGAACGGAGTTGGTTTAGTCAAATGACTGTATAGAATTCCATTGGCTTATCACTTTCTTCAACTACGTCGGCTTTTCTTAATCCAATATCAAAATAATTCGGTAAAATAAGGGTTTTGGTCTACCCTCAACGATAAACGAGTCAAACTTAAAATGGTATTAACCGGATAAAACAAAAAAATCTTGTCTCATAATGTCCATATCTTAAATATATTATTGCTTGCTAGTGACGAATTAACGAAATAATGTGCTTTACGTATCTCTTTCGGAGATCTAAATCTCATCCCATTTTACTATGATCTTTCGTGCTTATTACGGTCATGGATTGATTTAATTGATTTTAGATTTTCTTTCTTAACATTTCACTTTTAAAATTTTCGACTGCACTAACTTGGCTATGTTATTATATGTGTTGAGAGTAGATTTTGGAGTTGGTGTGCAATTATGTAGATACATCGCATATAGCTCACCTGTTCAAGTTATGTACAGCCATTAAGCCACGTTCCAATCCGTCTATATTATTTCCCTCCCTTTAATCCGCCTTAGTTTCTTTACTTAGCTCGTTCGTAATTAAAACGGTTTCGATTTGAATCGTCCAGATGTTATTTAGGTTCTTTGTAGCGGTTTATTAATCTCTACGAGGCGGGGCGTATTATGTGCGTTCAATGAATTTTTTCCTGAAAACATTTAAGTTGTATCCACTTCGATTGAATGCTTTTCAACTAATTCTATATTGTGTTAAAAGTTTGAGTGAATATTTAAAATTTATTATTAATCTGATCTATTTTTTGCTTTTCTAATTCTACGCTGCTAGTACTTGGGAGGAATTTTCAACCAACGTAAGTGACAAAATAACGGTCCCATCGAAATAAGTTTCATATCTGCTGTGAACAGCAGTTCCGTTCTTCTAAATTTAGTAAAGATGATAAATAATTTGCATAATATATTATGCAGCCCCATAGCTTTTCATTATTTTGCTTATTTTTATAATCTGCTGCTGGCAGGAAAGTATTCTTAACTGTTTTTTTCTTCATTTTTTCGTGCAGATTGCAGAGCGCGCGAGCCGAAAACGCGAAGGTGGGCCGGCTGTACCCGGGTGTCCGCCTAAACTCGTCGCAGCTCACCACCAATACTCAACCCACGCCTAATCGGTAAATTTTCATTAATTTCAAATTGTAGCACATATAAAAATATTGTCCATACCTAAATTCTTACATTGTAGTTGCAATTCTTCTACATGCTTTAGTTTTTATAGAAGATCACGAGATATTTCCATTTATGTTACGAATGTTACATGACCTTATGTTACGAATATTTTATCTTCACGCCTGTAATCCCCGAAGAGGTAGGCAGAGGAATGCAGAACAATCCCACGTCTCCCCGCATACGTTTTTTCGTTCCACTATGAAATAGGTGGTGAGAATGTGGTACGAATATTTTACTTTACTAATAATTAATAAAGGAAATCCACTTTAAACTTTTCTGTCAGGACTTGTTATTAATTTAAAATTTATCTTTACGAATTTTCTACCAGATAATAGTAGAATCAATAGAGAGGCAGAATTTGTAAATGAACCTTATTTTCAGGATTATTGACTATTTAGCACCTGAATCACCAATGAATGCCGATGAAGATCTACTACTTGAGCTTTTATTTAAAATGTGACCTGAGAACACCGTAGCAGAATGTACTTGATGATTAGCAATACCAGGCTTACAATAATATCCGTATAAAGTTAAAGTCAAATTTTTATGATATGCATTTCAAAAATATCTAAAACTCTATAGTTAAAAGTATCTACTTAACTGTCTGTGGCTGCTAAGTATAGGCAATGTTATGCGATGCCTCAGATACTGCAAATTATTTAAATGTTGACAATGGTAGAAATGTTGATGACATGCGTGCTGTAAAATGAGATGTGATTCTTGGAAGGTATGGAAGTTCTTAAAAAATTTAACGTATGACGTCAATAGCCAATATGTGTTTATCCAGATAAACACATATTGGCTGTTGACGTCATGATTTCGTAAATAATGCATGACAAGAAATAACATTTATAAATGTCAATGTTGTAAATATTGGCGGTAATAATATTATGTACATATACAATGTGTTTCGATATATTTGAATCTAGTATATATGTCTTGCATCAGCATGTAATGTTTATTTTATATCATCATACAAGGAAGCACATTGAATTAAAAGAATAAAAGGTTTTTTATTAGACGCGTGGATAGTGGAGTGATATTGCTTTAAAAATAAGACCTGAAAAATTTAAAGTGTAGACGTAACTTGAGTTGCTAAAATTTAATTCTTAGGACTCCCATTACAATTTATTCGTAGTTAATCACTTATACTTAGAAGCTATAGATTTCAAAACGAATACAGTTAACATAGTATCCTTCCTATTAATTTTATCCTTCACGGATAACTAATTCTATACATCACATTCTCATAAATAAACCAAAATCAAATATAAAAAAAACATACCTG
>DWEJ01001769.1:0-12426 GCA_018245835.1 Mysoria sejanus stolli | reverse complement strand
GGAGTCTGAAGTCTTCGAAACCGTCGTGCATGTATGAAAAGAGTTATGAATATGGAGAATGCGCGGCAGGTCTGTAAGGTTAGAGATATTTCGCACTCAGTTCTTTCTGCTACCCCGTGAGGGACTCGGCGTTAAATGTATGTATGTATCTATGATAATAGACTCACCACCTACTCCATAGTGAGACGTAAACGTATGTAACTGGTGATATGTGGGGGTGTACTACATTCCTCTGCCTACCTCCACAGGCTTTACAGGCGTGATGTTACGTTACGTCAGTCCCTGGCAATATAAAACAAATTAATATTCAGTTCTTCCTTCTTATTATTAAACTTATTATTAAAGCGTGACTGCTGAATTGGACAACCGGTCAAATGGCCCGGGCCTGGCAAGTATTATTGAGTTTCTTCCACATAAAATTCCCAGTAGTAGTACGGTTCGGATTTGTGCCGGATGTATGACAATATAGTTACCACTAATTCCAAGGAGGGATATATAGCACAACTGGTGAATCATGGGAGTATTCAGATACCTCTTAAAATAAATACATGCCTCATGTTAGGTTATTATAAAATTACTAAATATAACTTACTGCATCGTTAGTCGTGTTGGTTGCAAGCACTACTGTCGATCGGGCGGTCCTGGATTCAAATCACGGGCACTACTGGATTTTTATAATTACGTTAGATTGATTAACCTGTTGACTTTAAACGCTGACCGTGACTTGTCCATTACTTGCCTTCCGAGTTTTTAATATCTTACGTTTTATTTCTGTTTTATACATATCGGGACAAGAGTGTGAGTTCTGCGATAGCATAATACGGATAGCGCTGAGTGAAGTAAGGAATGAATATTTTTTACGTCATTTTATGTGTATTGATTTATTTATAAATCACAATAAGAAAGACTGAAATAAAATTTTATTATAGAATTTAAGTCAGTTACAGCATAACAATTTTTTATGCAATTTAAATGTATTAATTTAATGTACCTAAATGTAAGCATTAAATGGAAATTGTACGTAATCAAAATTTTCACTATAGGCATAAATGACAATATTGTTTTTGGGCAATGTTGACGTCAACAATACCCAATTTGCAAAATGCCAAAATTGCCCAATACACATTCTATACTCAAACCTTAAATCAGTTGAAAACAACGATGAAGTGACGACGTGAATGTGAAATGAAACCATTCATAGAAATGTAGTGAGGTGCTTGTTATTCTTATTGGACGTACTAATAATTTCAACTTTATTGTGTATCACATCAAAACTAAAATAGGAACATTATGGACTTGAAACTGAAAATTAAACTATTTCAACGTCATTCCTGCAACAAAAACTTTAATTAGTTTTCCATCGCGATAAAACTTCAGTTATTTCATGAAATTTTTTCCAATGGCGTTTTGCCAAATTACTGTATTTGCTTACATTAGTAATTAAAGTATGTTTTGAAAAATCTTAAATATTTAATCTTGTTAAATATTTTTACTTTAAAGACTTAATGTTTCATACTGTTGAAATACTTAGGTACTAAATATAAATTTTTTCATAGTGGTAAAATACTAAAAATGAATGCTTCTCATACTGATCAAAAACTTACTAACAATTAATTCTTCTCATGCAGTAAAAATACTTACTAAAATTTAAATTTTTAGTATTTCCTATTTTCCATTGGTTCTCCATTTAAATCATCATCATCGGCCTGTTGATGTCCACTGCTGGGCATAGGTTTCCCCAATAAAACGCCATTTATATGTAAATGTTAGGTGTAGAAAATTGTTTATTTTTATTTTCTATACAAACACAAGTTCTGGTCGCAAGAGCGCCAATTCAATCGGTATACGGGTTCACGTCTCTGGAGGATGCGTAGTTTCACTCGCGGCATTTTCTTACTTCGCTATGAATGTTAGTTTCGGAGGTCGCATTTCGAATGTATTTATTAGGTATGTGACGTAAGATAAAATCATCTCTGTATTTTTTCCTGTATTTCTTTAGTATTTCCACGTTTTACCAATTATATTATATTTCCCATGGACTGGAAAGCGAGGCTATTGTTATACACAGAATACAAATCCGGACTCCGTGCGATAGGACGCCATTCTCAGTAGTAACAAGGAATATAAAGTTGGAAAAACCCAATAATATTTTTCCCTTCCAGCAAGAACCCGTTTAGAATAAAAAATCCCGTATCGCAAGATCTGGGTAAAATCTTCAAGCAATGATATTAATATTATTAATAATACCAAAACGTTATTTATCCGATCATTGCAGCCTTCACACAAAATTGAATCGAAGTGCTTTCCGTTTTTCCATCCCTAGTTCTCTATAAATATTTATCTGTATCCGGTCTCTTGGGGCGGTATTAGATAGCGGTGTTTAGGATTATACACCCTTCAAGCTTCTCGCTGTCCGCTACTCAGTGACACGTCATGACATTTATAGAATACCACCAGTGGTGGCATTTCATATAATATAATCTCACCACCTATTCCACAGTACGTAGGAGTGTTCTGCATTCCTCTGCCTACCTCTTCGGGGACTATAGGCGTCAAGTTACGTTTTTAATATCTCATATTTGGAATTATCTAAAACCACATCAGGTTTGTAACTATAGAGATTTTTCACACTTGGTGCTTTCTGTTTAACCCATAAAATACCTGGAGCGTTGATATAATTAATGATAATAGTTTGCGATCCTTTGTTATAGTATATTGTAATATATTTTTGTGTACCATATTCAATGTCAGATTGTAACATAAGGTCCCACACCCCAGCGAGGGACATCGCTCAATCGATTTAAGCCCGCGCGTCTCCTGGGGTCGAGAGCTCACATTTCACTGGCAGCTTTTACGACTCCAATATTGTAGGTACTTTTGGAGGATTAGTTCTCTATGTGAGTAGAGCTATTTTTTAAAGATCTGACTGTAAACCGTTAATAATACGGGAGCTGCTAGTGATTTTAATTGATTGAACATAAATAAGCGTCGCTAGCAAGCGGATCAGATAATGTTTATTAGCGCCAAAAGCCGTCACTAACATTGCAATATCTATATATTAATACGTGAAGCATCGACCTTTTGCTCCCTTTTTACGAACAGTGCGTGAACGGTGGAATATGAAAGTTGTCATACTATAAAGTTCAGATAGAGGATCAGTGCAGAAAGATAGTATTCTATTAAATAAAGCATTATAAGTACCTTATTTTATCGAAAAACCGTCTCACGCACACTGGACTAAACACATGCTAACAAAATACTGTACGTACACGACAGTAGGGTTATGGATAATAATGTATCGATGTTAACATTTAGAAATATCGATATTTATTCGACGATATATAAATAGTTTGATATTAAAATGTAAATGTCGATGGTCGATATTTTTTTAAAGAATTGTTTATTTTTAGTTTTCTTACGTAAATTATTTAATCTATTCAATTCAAAAACTTTTCTTTTTTATTGTCCTCATTTTTTTTTGGTTTAGTTGTATGTAGCTTAGTATTGTCTCTTACAATAACTTTAAATATTCAATCTTGAAATATAATTGAATTATGGTCAGATTCCGACCACCAGGCGGCCATTAGTACCTTATAATAACAAGTTATGATATCCATAAAGAAATAATATTCAACATTGGAATGTGGCACGTTATTAACGTAAAAATATCCATAAACTAAATTAAACAATACAATATTGAAAAGGGACAAGAATTTATGCATTTCTTTTAAATTCAACTTGGCATACAATCTTTAAAATGTTTAAAAAATCTTTGTTCTAATTGATTTCTACTAGTCTTTCATTAGTCGTAGATAAATTTTATATGTAATTCTAATACGGAATGTATTTATATACCAGCAAACATGACCTGAACTGTTTAAAGTACATTGGGATGTTAATATAACTGAGTAACTTAAGTTTAAATTTTATTATGGCAAGTTACTTAACAACAAGTTAGTAAAACTAATCAATAATTTTAATATTCTTTAGTAACATAGATAGAATAAAATTTAACAAAACATACATTATACAGACAAAGGCCCAATATGAACAATTCGATATGATTTTTTTAAAAATTCCATACAAAAATATTTACTATTAATACAATGCTCAAATTTGATCATAATTTATTATGGTACGTTTCATGAATGAGAGCATACAGACTTTTCAAACAGCCCTTCATAATGACCAGTTGACATTTTTTGGTAATGCCAAACTACTGTCAACAGATGGTTTTATGGTACAATAAAGCTGTTTCAATGCTCATTTTGTTACATTTTTCTGATGTAACAAGATACACACATTTGGCTCGTTATATAATTTGTATTGACAAATGAGATGTTAAAGAACAAGTTCACTGATATGCAGTGCTGTGACAATTAAACTTCCGCTTTCATTAACATGAATAGTAATTAGGGGCTAAGAATGATTTAAATTGGAATTAATATTATAAGGTTTATTTTAAAAGTGCAAATTTAATTAAAACAAAAACTAAATTTAAATAACTAGATGAAATAATAGAACCTGGTCTGGTATACTTTTAAGTTATGCAAATAATTTTATTTTTAATGACCCTTGAATGAAACCATTAATTCTAATAAACGTCAGGCAAAACTACAGAAACAGGATCAACATTCTAAATTGTTTCTGATTATTATTTAAACCATATACTTTATCACATGATATTCGAAATAGACATTCTTATTATAATTTAACATTAAAGCATTATAATCACTGCGTTATGACCACTACATTATAATAATATTATGATTATTCGTAAGATCAAATATACAAATTGATGATTATTTATTAGATCACACTATTAAAACTGATCTAAGATGCTTACATTAAAACATAATTATACATTTGGTATGAACTATATTCAGAATATTATAAAATTTAAAACACATTTTACAATGTTTGGATAAATTTGTAAAAAGTTAGGTACATGTCATGTATCAAATTTGGTATCAAAATGTCCTTAAACAACAAACACAGTTATTACTCTGAATGACATATAAATTTCAAACACAATAACATTATAAATACCATCAAGTTAATCAATACATTTACCGGATAACTTTATATATATAATGTCAAAAAAACATTGATTCTTATATATTTTTGAAGAATACCAGATTCATGAATAGTGGAACTGTTATTAACTATATTTTCTGTTAACAGGTAGTATGTATTGCATATCAAATTGTAGTAAGTAAAATACATGAAATGTTTTTTTGTAGTTTATAAGAACAAAAAAATATAGAAAAGTGGAAAATAGAATTCTATAAAAGTAGAGCCAGATTAAATGAAAATGGTATGAAAATATTTGTCTTTAGGAATTAACTTCACGTGGTTAAGTATTTAATATAATTGTCGACTACATACTTTCAATATAGACTATTGAACACTGCTGCATTGCAATGGAAATATATAACAAGGCGTACTATCAGGGTACATACATAGCTATACTTTGTTGGATTGGCTTGGATGGAATAGGTCGCAAAATATGCATATATATAATATTATAATTATGATTGTTGAAAATTGATTTCCATTCAATATAAATGTTATTTATATTTAAATAGAATTTCAAGCTATATTACAATGTAAACTAAAACAAATAACATGTATTCCTCGAAGAGGTAGGCAGTTGAGTGTAGTCCACTCTCGAGTTTTAATGATCATGATGATATTACACGACTCACCATGGAATAGGTGGTGAGCTTATTGCCATAGACTGGACATATAACCAGACTCCAAACTACTACTAGGAATTTCAAGTTAGAAAAGCTCAATAGTATCTCATCCGGGATCAAACCCCGAAGCTCTGGTATAGCGATTGTGCATGCAACCACTTGAACAAAGAGAAAATTTCATTTCTTTTAACCTAAATTGGTCCCTTGAATCCGTATAGGATTATATATTCACATAAAATCTTTCTGGATATATGTATAGAACACAATATACACCATATTTGAATGTGATTTTTCATGCTAGCAACACATATTTTTCTGTACATCCCCGTGAGCGACACTGTCTATGCTCCATGCTGGCAACTCTACTTTGCCTGTGTGTGTTGCTGCTTCTTCTGTGGGTGTTCCTGTAATTACAGGAAACATTTAAATAATACACAATAATCATATCCTCAAGCAATGGATGGAAAATGGGTATAAATTTTATCTCAACGCCAACTATTGAATATAGAACTGAATGCATTATGCATTATAAACACTTTAGTTTCCTAACATGTGTTATAAATAAAAATGAATAGTTGATGTATAATAATATAAATATATTTGCATGGTCAATATCAGACCTAGTAAACAACTGGATGGTTACAACTTTTAACACATCAGTACTGTAACATAAGATAACCTCTATATTACCTCACAAGGGTTGTAAGCATAGGAGTGTAGTACTCCCACTTTTAATTTATGATATAACCTTAACATTCTGTCACACTCTGTTAGTAGGTTATGACATAGTATAATATATGTGAAAGGATTTACTGGTGGAAAATACCATTAGACATTAAATTAAGTCTATGTTCCGGTTGCACATTGGTGTACAATATTATTAACATATGTACTATTATAATATATGACCTGCTATGTCCGTTATGACGTTGGCACAGTGCCGAGCGTCTAATATCTTGACCGTTACAAACCTGACTTTGCATCTTCCTCATTTATCACTCTTCATACAAACCTGACTTTGCATCTTCTTCATTTATCACTCTTCATACAATAAATAAATAAATTCATAAATCAATAGACCTATGGGCAATCTCTCCTGGTCGCCGTCAGCGGAATCATAGGAGCGCATTGAAGACACGAGGGCAGTACTTGATAGCTTTAGTAGAGAGATCGCTGTGCTGAGGAACACTTGGTCTATACCCTGGAAGAAAGGAAATTTTTTTTACAATATAAAATTTTAATTAAAGCAATGTTATCCTGGATTTGAAGTACTAAAATTTATTTGTATGCCTTCAATCCTTATCAGTGTTCAATAACAGGATACAGGATTCTTTTGCCTTTTTTAATGAAGATATCAAAAGTTCTTCGTCACCTGATCGTGCAAGGCGGAGGTTTCGCAGTAGGCGGCGCCGATCGCCGCCGCGTACTGCACGGCCTCGTTGTATGTGACCGAACGGGACTCCTCCAGGTCGCACTTGTTGCCCACCAGCGACAGGATCATTGGCTCGGGGACATTGCTGGAATTGAACACAACATTCCAGAAAATTTTTGTTTTATTTTTAAAAATTTTCATATTTTTGACTTGCTAGCTACAGATTTAGTCTAAAAAATTAGCGTAGATGAGTAGCAGCGGCTGTCATTGTGATTGGAAGTATTAAGAACAATTCCTCTTAAAAATTAAAAATGTGCATCAATAGAACCACATCCTGACCTCTGCAACTCCTTAACCCAGCCCTTGATGGACGCGAAACTCGCAGCGCTGGTAATGTCGAAGACGAGAAGTGCTGCGTTGGCATTTCTGTAGTACATGGGTGCCATGGACCTGAAGCGCTCCTGGCCAGCCGTATCCCACACCTGTAGTCGGGAGAAGATTGTAAACCAAAGTTTAATTAAGATAATTGTTTTTACAGACCTCACTTCGTTGATTGATATTATACTCGAAACATGTGTGTATGCAAAAAAAGAACAAATTCATACTAGAAGCACGTCAACTCTTTAAGAAAGAAATATTTAACATTTGACGCTCTCTGTCTACGCTAAGGACCTGTACTGATGATACAATACAATATTATACATCACGTCTGTTATCCCCGAAAAGATGGTCAGATGAATATACATAGTACACTTTTACTTTTCACCGGTTACATTTACCTCTCACTATGGAATAGGCGGTGAGCCTATTGCCATGCACCGGACCACGCTCCGAGCTCCTATTAGAAATCCTAAATTTAAAAAACCCAATAGTGCTTGAACCGGGATTTGAACTCAGGACCTCCTAATCGGCAGTCGGGCTTGCAGCCAACACGACCAATGAGGCAGTCAAGTCATTTATACTAAAGTATCAATAAGAATGGATTACTATTGTCATACATGACATCGACGAAATGTACCTATGTCGCATTGGCATTTCCCTCCGGAGTTCCAAACCGGTTTACTGGCATTTAGCTGCATTAGTAGATTCGCCATCCGCTACAATTGTGACTGGGTCAATCAACCGTCAATTGGGTCGGACGTCGAAGCGAATGACACTTTTCGACATATCTTGAAGTAACATAGCTAATTCTCACATTAGGTGCGTAACATAATAATCTTTCGAACTAGGGATAATCAGTGCTGTGTTATGGAATTACTGCAACTAACCCACGAACTTCAGGATTTTTTCAATATAGTTTTTAATAAACGATTAATATTGGAAAAGAAAACTTATCCATCTTGTACTTGTGTATTAGTATGAAAATAGTAATAACTTTGTAACCATCGTTATTTTTGTATCATAACACCACGATGCCCATGGGGTAGGCAGCGATCACCGAGTGCCAAATACATCTATCCTTACATATCTGCCGCTCTTCTACATTCATCAACGTCGTCATACACAAAGATTATTCATTTATTTAAACTTTTGCAGCACTTTAAGCTAAGAAATACAAGGGCGTACTTGCTTCCTACCATTATTAGTACTACAACTAATATCACAAAAAAAAATAGCGCGCTCCAGCACTCACCTGTAACTTGACCCTCGCGTCTTCTGCTGAGATGTTGCAGGTGAAGAACGACGCACCGATTGTGGGCGATATGTGTTTGGAGAACATCTTGCCTATGTAGCGCACCACTAGGCTTGTTTTGCCCACGCCTGGGGATAACGCAAGAGCTCTTTTACTCACCTGTATTATATATAATTTACCGGAATTATTTACAGAGACACAAACTAAATCTTGTTTAAATTTTTTCCACAACAAAATGAATCCAAATATATAAATATAGTAACGTCATAAATGTACCTACTATGCGTCTTCCAACAATTAATAGTTAGTATAGGAATACGATTATATTACATAATTTAACACGCACCTACTCATGTGTGTATAATCAATAATTAGTCTACAGATGTAGGCCTCCAGTAAATTATGCAGATGATGTTAAATTATTCACCTAGAACACATTAGTAGAACATTCTGGTACTTGATAGTTGGCGATGAAGTCACGAGACGTCACATTTCGTTGTAAAGGCAACAAAGAAAACATAAGGGGGAGAGGGGGGGGGGAGTAATACGTAACGAACTCGTTCATTTGTAATACGTAACGAACTGGTTCATCACCCGAAGGGTGCCTTGGGTTCTTAAAATTAAAGAGGATTATTAGGAGCGCAGAAGGCGGTAGCTAACGCCAGGTATAATAAATTGGCTACCACAATATCAGATAAGGAACGATAAAAGTTAAGAATGAACTAAATTAAGCCATACTTGGACAAGTCGGGCTTAGTTATATTTAAATAGTCATTATAAATAGTTTACTTAATATCACGCCCATAATCCCCGTAGAGGTGGTTTTAGTGCATTGTGTTACGTTAGTCTCCACGAGAACTGCTGCCGACAAACTGCACCGCCATTTGGTAGAATGTGTGCAAATAATTATGTATTTTTGCAATGTAAATCAAATAACAAAAAACGAACTTATCGTTGGACAATCTGATTCATGCCACGTCGACTGAGGACGGGATTCACCCGTATCGTTTCGCATACATTGTCCGCATGGTGCTAATTTGCTAACATTTTATGAAAAATAAATAATTATGGAGAACAAATGTACATTTGCGATTTTTATTAATGATTTAGTTTTGCGTCATCTTTTTAAATATATTTACTTTTGGGTCGATATCTCGTCCCTACTGTCGTGGGAATTTGTTTTTAACAGTGTGTTCCGAGCTTTTTGTTACTATAAAAGCTTAGAATTCCTATCTTAAATCTGGGAAAATGTAATACGGCAGGCACATAGTGCATAAGCTTATTTTGTGAGTGGGATCGCACGATTTCGACTTGGTACCGCTCGAGCTAAATCTTAATTTCCATCAACTTTACAACCACCACGTGTTAACATCACATATCTATTTATAAAAATACCGGTGTTATCTAACTCGGATGGTTTTATCGACTGTTGCTTATCCGAAGTTTAAGATAAAAGCGTTTGGGGTTTTTATAGGAGATTAAAAGTTAAATCTTGGATTTACTTATGAAGGTTAGTGGGGTAATAAAAATAGAGAATATTTTTTTTTACGCAAGAGAATTAAAAACTTAGAGATATAGTTATGTGTATTCACGAACTTCTATGATGAATGATAGATAGTTACTGGTAATTGTTTTATGAGATCAGTGCCCAGAAAATCTTAGTTTTGTCTTTAAGTTGTTACTGTTAGGGTTGAATTTCGAAGAAACCAGATCCCTGAGTATGGTATTGTATGAGGATATTTGACACTCGGCACTCGCTGCCTATACCGTAAAGGACCTGGTGTGACGTAACATTACAATAATGACATGCCAAGTTACATCTTGGCTTGATCTTCCCCCGATTCCAGGGGTGACGTCCAGTTAACCAAAAGTACTGACCCCGTTAGGCACTTGGGATGAGGGTAGGTGTACAGGAAAAATTGTGTTAATGGTTATATTACGTAATATCAGCTTATATTAATTGTGTAACTATGCCACGAGACTATGCTACCATGAGAGGTGCGCGAGTGTGTTAATAACAGACTGTTCTCAATTGGCTTTTTCTTTGTGTGAACTGAAATAGTACCCAAATACTATTAAAGAGGATTATAAACAAGTCAGGCAGAAATAAGTCATTCCCATTTGGCCGGTTTGCCTCTGATTGTCACGTTCGGGGTTCGTGTGATGGAATATGCTAGAATTTCTACATTTGCAGAAGAAACCTGTCCACAACGTTCAGACGTAGAAATCGTCTACTTAGCAAACGCATACATAACTTCAGACCAAGTCCCTTACGGGGTAGGCAGAAAGAACCGCGTCCCAAAGATCACTATTCTTAACTTAGCAAACGCATAGACTTGCCATTTTGTGTTAAATGGTCACCATTATTTCTGGGCATCGTAGGGCTTGCCAATATTCAGTAGCTTTAAATGTCAGCTGTTTTCGGGGGTTCATTGAAGAGCTCCATGCTATGGTCCTCCGCGAATAACCCATTCCACACGAAAGTGATTCAAGCGGACATGATATCTGGTATCCATTGAGGTTAGTGCACATTTCATTTCGAATTGTTACAATTTTAGTCTCACAGGAACAAATTTAAACGAACATACACACATAATTCCTACAAGAAATGACACTTCTATTTCCTATTGGGCTAGGCATTCCACTTCTATTTGCTACAGGGCGAGGCAGAGACTATGGTCCTGGCAAACATAGAACTATTCTATTTAAATGAACATATCAACATAGCATCGGAAATATGGTGAGGTCAGTGCGCACTCCATGTAAAAATGTTCCAATTTTAATCTAATAGAAGCCAAATGGTAGGCAACAGTAGTTCATGCCTAGTGTTACGTTACGAACTTCGCAAGAGCGGTCAAGCGTGGTGGGACCAAGGTCTTCTCGCACTGTGTGTCATACTATCACACTGCAGATTACCTTCAAAATGGAGTAGATCACTATACGTCACTATCGAAATACATAGATTATTCCTGATCGGTTTCTAAATTCCCCGACTTTTTTGAGAGATGATGTAACAGTGGGGACAACTATGTTTCATTACTTTCATTGTAGTGGTGAGTGATGTAGATGTAGTGTGAGCTAGAATATTAAGTTAAACTAGATGTGATGTAATCACACCTTGGATAATTGTTAGGGATACATTTTTATGGGTGTTACAGGGCAGCAACCATCCATTATATCAGAAACTTTAGCAAGGGCTGTGGATAGCAGATAATTATTCGTATTATATGTACACCAATATTATATCCTCATAATAAATACTAAATGAAATCATTATAATATTACAGTCGACCACTGAGTCACATCAGATCCATTATAATTAACATATTTATGTGGTCATGTGAATTTGTTATCAGTATTTGAGCTATGTATTCACACCACTTATAATTATGTATTTTATTATTGTTGAGCCCATGTACTATGTATATGATTATATTACATAAAAGCCTACAGCCACCGAAAGGAAAAGTACTGTATTAAAATTTGTTACAAATAAATTTAACAGGACATTGGACCCGTATTTCTCTGAAATGGTAGGCAAAAGAGTAGTACTATCATTTATCACTGGTTGCATCACATCCCATGTAATAAAAATTGAGCCTATTGCATAACACTATTGGAAATTTTAAGTTGAAAAACTTCAGTACCATTCTTTAAGCAGAAGATTGATTATTATTTAAGATTACTTCGATATTTGTTATAAATAAAATTATTAATAATAT
>DWEJ01001768.1:0-12428 GCA_018245835.1 Mysoria sejanus stolli | reverse complement strand
GTCCTACACTACGCTTGCCGAGCCGCGGTCTCCACTCCAGAACTCGCCTACTCCACCGATCGTCGTAAATATCATTTATACTACATTCTTTAAGTAATAATGAGATCCACGAACATTGTTGACTCGGTTTACGAGAATATTTAATATTTTCTGCTGCATCTTAACAACTAAAAATCAAATCTAGATATCAAAGAAACCTGTTGAAGAAATATAAGAATAGTTTTATTATAAGGAAACTGTTTCCCTCTAAGCGTTTTTAATAATCCTTATACTTTATTGTTAAAAGTTTCGTGAGTGTTACACATTATTGATTATTAAAACGGCTATTATTAAAACCGCGCCCTCGCTGCAATCGGCGGGTGCTCATGAGGAAAGACCTCGTATAGGTCCGAAACTAGTCGGGCTATCCCGAAAAAACATACGTGAGTCTAGCCGTTTTAATAATCAATAATCCTTATACTATTTACCTGTAAACCAATATTGAAAGAAACTAAGTAGGTATATAAAAGGCAGCGCCATCGCTAGACAACGATACCTTCGACGAACGCATGGAAACGTCTTGAAAGGCCGAAAATAATCCGTCCAATGAATTTAAAACTATACGCGATAATTAATTTTAATTTACACACTAGGTCAGCAAACACATCAATAACGTATTCTACTGGTGATTCCTTTTTCGCGGATGTCTCATTTACACACTGAATATCGGAATTCATTAATCATATATCGGCCCATTAGAGAACCGAACTAGGAATCTTTTGAATTGACTTTGGCATGGTCACAATCACGCCTAGCGAATCAAAGAAGTGTTTTATTTCAATAATGTATTACTTACTACATCCTTGATCTGATCCTCCTCGGTAGTCTCGATGTCGACGCTCTCGTCACTATCACGGTCGCTCTTCGAAGACCTGGCTGGAGAAGACCGGGGAGGAGAGCGGATGGGTGAGCGCATCGGCGAGTGACTCTGCCTCGGAGACGACGCGGCTACTGGCGACCTGCTAGAAAATAATATCGCCATCATCAGCTTTTCTCAGTTCACTGCTAGATGAGCCTCTCTTAATGAGTGCTCTTGTTTTCTTTTATGGGAATTTTTATTCACAGTCCCCTGGCCGGGCAAGCGTTTTGGAAATGAGGTGATCGAAAATACAGCGTATTATGTTATTCCTAAAGTTACAATTTTTTAAAGTGCACTTAATAATTCTAATGTTCAGTGCTGCGTGCTGTTTACTAGGTATTGATATCACCCTTTGAAAGAAATTATGTTGAGACGAGGAAAATTAAGGTAAGATATAACGTAAAATGTCACATTTATGGAATAGCAGCACTAACCAGCGGTCGCGGTTGCATGCTTTCGACCAACGAGGCAGTCGTGTTTCTACATACTATAACCTCATCTGCCTACTCTATTAATACTAGTTCAATTTCAAATTCAAGAATGTTTCTGATGCGCATGAAAGCGCTAAAACTGCATTCAGAATCCTTGAAATTAGAGTATACCTACATGCAAAATGGCGGACATTCCAGAAGCAAATGTAGAGATATGTAGACAGATGCTTTGTGAAAAAAAAATTTAATACACGTGATAAATTGATAACTTGTGACTTAGAAATCCCCGGAACTACCGTGTGTGGACATGGATTGGTGAATATAAGAACTAAGTTAAGTCTGTAATCCTGAACATATTTGGCATTGGATACGCTCTGGTACCATATAAAAGATCGGAAAATGATTAACTAATAAAATATTAGATATTTGAATGTATACTCGTACTTAAATTTCATTGTAAACAAACTTACCTTTTGGGTGATTGCGATGGTGACATCGCAGGCGATAGCTGAGGAGAATCTATCCTGTGGGCGCGCACTGGACGAAACGCCCGCGGCTCCTCGATCGCACTGACCCCACTTAGCGCTGTCAGAGCGCCTGTATCAAGGATTCAGATTTAAATATAACCGATCTTTGGCATCTTAAAATTATTTTCATTTAAAATAATAGAATTTCACGGTGTTAGTCTAAATATCCGTTATATTGTCGCCCTTTTATATTTTTATATAAGAAAAACAATTTCGTTATTGTCTGTCAATGAATATTTCAATGAAATAATTAATATTTAATCATTTTATTTATGATTGCTTGTATTACGCAAAAGCGGTCCTATATAAGATAAAATTTACTATTCATTATTTCTATTATTTATATAAATAGTTACTATTAATATTCATAAAGTACTGGGAGATCATTAACAAACAATGAAAACTTTAGTTAAGTACCTATCTATGAAATAGCATTTCTATTATAGTTGGTAAATATTGTTCTAAAAATCGGCTAGTAATAATGATCAACTGAAAGGCTAGTCTTACCTGGAGTCCACAAAGTGGGCTTGAGCCAGGGAATAGCATATGGTAACGGAAGCCTGGCTCCCCACACGTAATCGGCAAGTCTTGGCACAGATGTATGCGCGCTGGGTGGACTGGACGCAGCACGTTTTGCTTCTCCGGTGTCAACCTCTGGCCTACGCATAGGGATCCTTCTGTGGCACAATTTAAAGCTGAATTTTTTGAAAGTATCGGCTCCGTAACAATTGAGTTGAGTGGAAGATGAAAGATGTATGAGATAAGAAGGTACCTAGAAATTTCTGTTTGAAACAAATTTAGGTCTAGTTTATTATGGGTTATATACTTCATGATTAAATATCCTGCTATTTCAATACTATACTATTACTGAATGTCATACATTTAATTTTCATAGATCACTAGAGTACCTAACAAAACGACAGAATCTTACCTAGAAGCAGATAACATTCTCTTTCTTGTTCCACCGTTGAACATAGCCTTTACATCTTCCCACGCATGAACTACTTCGTCAGGCGGAGTGCCACTAAGCTTCATGTGTCGTCGCCAAGAGTTGAAGTTGGCGGCGTCTGGCTGAACGTATTTATCGCCGGGTCCAACTCGATGCGAGTGGAAAATAAACTTGTTAGGGGAGAAAAACAGGCCGCAGTACGCACACTTGATGCATTTCGCCCGGGATGAGTTGTACCTGTTAATGAAATGGTAACGTATTTCTTTACCTTATAGCATGGATTTTATTTCATGGGCAAAAAAATTGTGATCCAAACTCCCTCTTCAAACATTCGACTGCAATTTTACAATAAGATAGTGATTTTTCAATACCATTGCGTAGAATCGAATAATTAACGAAAGCGAGCCTGTACTTATGGAGTCATTTATCATTTTATGTCATTAGTCGCAAACATTAATTTTACAAATGGTTTGTGGAAATAAATCAAATATATTATTTTTTACCGAGCTGGTAAGAAAGCTCCGCGGCAGCCCCAGGCGCACTCGTGGTGAACTGCGAAGGCGAAGTCATCGGGCAGTCTCGGGGGAGCGTTGTCACCCAAAAACGACTTGCAGAGACGCTCTGCTTCACGCCGTGTAATCATACCTACAGGAAATAAAAGAATAAATGTTAGCGAAACTAAAGTAACGAACATTTCGATCAATTCATTAAATAAAAATTAATTTTCCGCCTTAAAATTTGACAATTGACTAACTTTCGTACTTCTCAAGTTCCAAAGAATCGAAAGTGAACATTTTTTACATATTACTAATAGAAATTATTTTCATATTATCTTGGAGTTCATATTAGATATACATAGAAGATAGCGTTGATGTTGAAACGGCAAAAAAGAATACTTATGCACATGTGTTGTGTTATATTAAAACGGTATCGTACCACACCGCCTGGAAGACACGGGCATGGCGCCCGCCCGCCTCAAGATCTCCAGCTGTACTGGGGTGCATTGTACACAAGTGATGCCTAACGCGACCCGTCGATTGTGGATCTCGTTATAAGAGAACTGCTTCAATAGAGTGTTTGAGATCTGTGCCAGACACAGCCGCTCCACGCCTTCAATGACGAGAGATACGATTGGCACACCGTATAACAGCACCGTGCCCACCTGTTGGGCAATAATTAAACGTAACAATCATGTAACCTCACGCCTGTTATCCTCGAAGGATTAGGCAGAGAAGTGTAGTACACACCTGCTAATAATTGTTCTTATATATCCATAGAATAGAATATACTTAAATTTTCATTTGAGTCTGTTTTGCAAGCTCATGTTATCAAACTTGTTATGACACGAGTTGCAATGTAACTATACAATTCATTATAAGTAGAATCTGCATTACGTGTACTCATATACCTAGTAATATTAATTGCGTCAAAAATATTACATTAGAATATGTATTAGGTCTTATTATCAAAGTAGTTGTTGATACCACATTTGGAACTTGAAGTAAGATTTTTATGCAATATACAAAAAATAAATGGCATACTTGATTCGGTTTGCTGGTCATTTGTAGAGCCTTGTGATCGGGCCGAGGCTTGAGTGACTCCCGCGAGGAAATAGCCAAGTTTGTAGCTTCCATTCTATAAAAAAACATCCATGCAATATGTAAGATACATAAATGTGTATGAATAATTGTTCTTTTAGTAAGACTTCGAACCCGTTTTTCAAAATGTAAGTACAATTTAAATAAAATCATTTTTAAGTAGGCAAAGATTTATACAGTTATTTAGTTAGAGATTTATTCAGTTATATTAAGACATATGTACACAGATTATTGAAAATTTGTAATTCTACAAAATCACACAGTCCGCAATGTTCTAAGTTTATAATATACTTCATTCAGAGTGGCTCAATATAACATTATATTGTTTGCTATATATTATATTCTTGCTCTAATTATACAATCAACATAATACAGATCGACTAGAAATACAAGTAATCAAATATATTCGTAACTTGCCACTTATGGATTAAATTAACATTCAACATGTGGACTAAAATGCAATGCGCTCGGAATAAACTCATACATCATTGAACCAAATATTCGTTACATTTACCCGAAACCGCCATTATTCTGTGCGAATAATGAATCTCATTATAATAACAGCTTTGTTCACTCGATAAAACACAAAGGCACATCGGGCGTGTTGGTGCAATGGGCAATGTTGGCGGAACATTGTATACAAATAGGTTGAGCGCGTGTGAATCTGGTGTATCGAATATCAAATGATTGAGGGCGCGGTAATGTATTGTACGGCATGTCGAGCCAGTTTGATCGCTGCTGAGGTAATATCCGAATTACGTTCGTAAATTTATGTTCGACTTTCCTGCGGTGTTCTAAGATACGTGTCGTATATACACTTCGTTATGCGACGTAATTAGTGCTGATTGTTCAGACGAGTGATGACAACAAAAAAAATTATATACGTAGACTCAGACCATAAACATAAGCTATACAATTAGAATTAGGTAGAACATTTATAATAAAAATATAATCCACGTTTCGTCTGATAATTGCTTTAAATTTTAATTTGCTTGCAATAAGAAACTGAATATATTTACTGAATATATATACTCGAAGATTATGATATAATAACATTGTAAGATTTTTTCATACAATTGTATTTCTCATAGTATTAAAAAATAAACCATTTGACTGCCTCGTTGTTCGTGTGCGACTGCCGATCGGGAGGTGCCGGGTTCGATTCCCGAGTCAGACACTACAAAGAATTTTCTAATTTGAAAATTTTCTAGAAAACTTTTCTAGAAAATCTAAATTAAAATTCTAGTAGCGCCCTGTTTATAACACATAATAGTACACAAAATGTTTACAGTAAACATTTCAGAAAACAATCAAAGTTATGTTTGACTTTTCCCGGTCACCCTCTCATAACAAAATAACACTATTTTAAATTCAACAACACTATAAATCAACACTTAAAATGTAGAGTCTTCATCCCTAATGCCAATATCATGGAAGGCAGTAACATTGCGGGGTTGCACCCGATGACACGATGAAGCGATCATTTGGGGGTGTGATTAGTTAATTTGCGGCACCCCTCCGCCAACTACCCTTCAAATTGATTACGTTAAATGGCATTACATTATTTTAATGATTGCATATGTTACGTTATGGGATTCGTGATATTATGGCGATCTATTGAATACATGATAATGTTAAAAATATTTTATGTGCGTATATTGACATAAATAGTTTGTATGCAAATTCTTCGCCTTGAGTTTATCGATTCTGCCTTCTGGTCCTTCATTATATGTTCACATCAGGTCCCTGTTGGGATACACGGAGGGCATCGTGCAATAAATATTTTTAACTACAGACCTAACGCTTCATTTACATGGATCACTCTGTATCTTGCTGTATATAAAACTTTTGTTTAAATGTTTACATTTCGTTATTCGTCCATACAAAATATCCAAATTCTAATTTTTTTTAAACGTAACTTCATGCCTGTATTTTCCCAAAGGTATAGAAGCAAACAAATACTCCCTGTATTGGTTTAATTATATATTAATTTATTATTATCTTGGCATCTTTAATATCATTTTTGACTTTGTTTATTTTGAAAACAGTTAATAAATAACTTATAATATTGAACTATATTTCAAATATGTTAGCGCTACCTTTAACTGTTTAATATTGCACTTCTATATTTCTATAGAAGTGCAAAATTCACGAAATTAATGGAAAGGAATCTTTTGCTACGCCGTCTCTAAATATGACAGCGTGGAATTGATCACATTTTGTTTTCCACGGGTCAACTGTTGTTACATGTATCCTCGTAATTATAAATCCCGTATTGGCCATATGGTGTTGATGCCATGATAAATCTGGCAGCGCCCCCAGGGTGCCATAGGGAACATGTGGAACACTTGTATCGGAACTAATCGTTTTTCGGAGGGATCCTGCGATATGATAGGCGAAGCGATGTTATGATTTTGAAAAGAAATGACTTATCTACCGTGAATGTGCGGGGCACGGGATTACAATTATTAAGAACGCTTTGAATTGAATATTCTTGATTATTAGCAACAAATTAAACTTTAGAAATAGACATTGTTAGGAAATATAAGAATGAATCTAGTCTGAAAACTGCATTACATATAAACAAATGTATTGGTTTCATAAAGTAAATTAATACATTTGTCAAGTATACTAATATATTTACAGGTATCTTTTGAAAACAGCGTATTGTGCGCTGCTAGTGATATTATGAGAATCCGCCGGTTGTAAGAATAAGGTAATGTTTGAATAGCCAACTGTGTTATAAACTTTACCGACATATTACTAATTTACCGACATATTATTTCAAATTAAGTTTCCCAGATATTTACATCTAAAATATTATAGTTTAATTATTTATGAAATAATAACTGAAGATTAAGCAACATAGGCATATGGAAAACAAGTATTTTCACAAGTACATTGCTTCATTAACTACTTCCTTGGTCAAGTGGTTCCAAAAACAACTGCAGTTGGAGAAGTCCTGGGTTCGATTCCCAGGTGCTATTGAATATTTCTAACTTACGATTCCTAGTAGTGACCCAAAATTTGTGCCTTTGTGGTTCATGGCTATTGCCATGCAGCCTATTGGCTACTCCATAATGAGATTTCAGCGTAACTGATGAAAAACATGAAAGACTATACTTCTCTGTCTACTAACTCGAGAATTTCATGCGTGATATTACGTTTATTACATTGTTCAATATTATCCGAATGTACCAACGTAAATATGTCCCAATTTACTGACAAACACGCAACCGCAGCATTGACAACATGTTGTGCATTTCTGTGGATAATCCGCAACTAAAGGGGACACTCGAATCTGCCTATGTCAAGTGCACAGGGAGAATTACAGAGTATAGGGTGGCAATGGTTTTGTAAGGAATTCGTTTCATTGCGTGTCCGATTCAAAAATATTAAGATTCATTATATAAATTAAATGTTAACAGTTCCACATGTTGAAAAAAATGAATTAAACTTAGTTATTATTACTTATTAAACTTACTTACTTAAACTTAAACTTTAAGTTTAATGCTGAAATTTATAGTAGAGGCTCGGAGTTTGGATATGTGCTTTATGTATGGCAAAAGGCTAGCAATACGAAACATGGGAGTGTACTACGTTCTTGTGCGTGCCTCATCGGAGATTACAGTTGTAATGTTATGTGTTACTAATATTGCGTTCACTCTTTTTTGACCTTTTTATACAAACCTGTTACAAAATTGTATTAACTAATAGTCCTTTAAAAAAGAACTGATATAATTAACAAAATCTATTTTAAATATTCTGTTCCAGGTTCCTTACACTTGTACAAGAGTAGCAGTGGCCAGAGACCGGTGTTCGCTCATTTGCTGCTTTTTTCAAATAATAAATGCCATTTTCGAATTTTCTAGTTTGGCACAGGTGTGCGTTACGTAACAATTTTACGTAACAGTTTTTATTTTCAGTTTTAATCATATTTGAAAATATTCATGTGATTATATACAGTATTACAATATGCAGTATAGAATTTTGTCCTATCTTAAGCACACCCTACGTAATCCGATCCGTTCTCGGGCGTACAATGGCAAGTGTTCCTTTGAGATCCACTGGCAATATACTGGAATACTATTTAATCTTTATAAGATACCAGTTGGTTCTCGCTAGTCAATTGTTACGCTCAACTGTTTGTTACACAGTTCGGGGTCTTTTGAATTTTTTATACCCTATTCTATTTCACTTCAGCGCTGAAACAGCTGACACGGCCTTACGTTGCGCTATGAAGGTATATTTCAGATTAATAATAGTTTTCTTCTATGTAAGTATCTAATGTAACATTACGTTTGTCATCCCCAAAGAGATAGGCATGTGAGTATAGCAGGTACGCTCTCAGGTATCACCGGTTATATATGCTTACGTCCTACCATGGAATAGGTGGTGAGACTATTGCCATACACCGTACACAAAAACGGCTTTCAGGCCACAACAAGAAAAATCAACTAGAAAATCTAGATTATAATACAAACGGCATTCAGATCGGGAGGCCCTCGGTTCAATTCTCGGGGATACTACGAAATTTTTCTAATTTAGAATTTCTAGTGGCTCGGAGTCTGGATATGTACCCGGTGTATGACAATACGTTCACCACCTATTCCATAGTGGGATGTAAACGTAACTGGTGTCTTACGCTTCTCTGCCTGCCTCTTCGGGGATTACAGGCGTGATGTTACATTACGTTAGAAGAAATATTTGTATGCACTGTGTACTGGGCATTCTCTTCTTTATTTGTATGACAAAATTGGTTTACGGAAACGTAAACCTGACGTGGTACGTTTAGTCTTTTCCTGTTTCCAATCTATTCATACAAGTCAAAGCCCTTTGCAGTCGTGGTATCTAAGTGTAACTTTTACTGGACGAAAACGTTTTGCACATTTTAATGACCAAACTGCTTACACACTATTAATTATGCTAACGAATTCTAATAAATTTATGCTCCTTTAAAATTAAACGTACTCAATTATGTCAGAGCGAAGCGAGCGAGTTGCGAACCTTTAAACAAACTACGTTTGAATTCCGAAGCATTGAGCGCCGAGTACAAAATTAATTCGACGAGGCCGTTATTTACTTTGTTACTTTGTGCGCTTAATTGGTGTCGACGGGCGAAGACATGGAGTTAATTCGTCGATTAATATTTAATGATGGCTTTGGGCGCTTTCTCCCTCGGAACACTCGGGGAGAGTATTTCAATGGCGCCTCGGGTTTAAGTTTGCTACAGCCATTATTTTAAACAAGAACGTCTCCGCTTTATAATTTATCTACACGAATGTTACTGTCGAAATGTAGATTCTAGGAGATTGAATTTTTGTTTGAGTGTCTTGTATGTGAATATTAAAGTTTTAATAAATGTTGCTGTTGTAGTTTTTAATCTTTTCTACTCTCAATGTATGCCTTCTGTTGTATAAGGGACAAAACATTAAGCAGAGATTAAGGAAGTAAACATTAAACAGAGAGAAATCCGCTGAAAATAAATTCATTATCAATACACAAACAATGGCAAATTTGGTTCCCGTTACATGGAACATGCCTATACCAATGATTTTTAAATAATTAAAGTTTTTTTACGGTATTACGTGTCGTAAGATTTATTATATTAGAAAAAAAATCTACACAATGAAGTTGGAAAAATGGTGGCATAAAACCTTGACATTTTTATTTTTTAAACCGAATACGAACGTTTAAATTTTAAATTTGAATCTTTCCATCCGCGGCTGCCTTGTTGACAGACGGGCTACGCTCGCTCGATGAATTTTTCGCACAATTGAATTTGTAACTAATCCGCTGTCTATTGTAGATTTATATCGTCCGTTTAAAGAGTATTAAAATAATTCAATTTGTATTATGTGGGTTTAAAAGATCTTACGGTAGTTGCGTAATATTCGTAGATATGGGAATCGTGAATAGATATTTATATTGAATAATCTGGATTTTTTATGACATTAGAGTTTTGAATTTATATTCGGTGTATATTCGAGATGTTTTATATTCGGTTGATACACTTATCTAACAATATTATTATTTCTATGCTAATAGTATAAAGCCCAAACTAACTTATTTACACTTCCTTACCAAATCTACAGACACGACTTTCGTAAAAGAAATTGTATGCAATCCGAGGATAGTCATTAGCGACTTAATATTTTTATTCAATAAAACTTTTTGGTCCTATCATACGTTTCCTTAGAAAATCATTTTTTATCCCAACGAAAACGGACATTATCCTCAAAGGAGAGAATTTTATTTATCACTAAAATCTCTGAACTATAAAAATACGTAACTTCACGCCTATAATCCCTGTAAAGGTAGGCAGATGAATGGAGAACACTCCCACGTTTCACCAGTTACGTTTACGTCTCTCTGTGGAATAGGTAGTGAGACTATGAACTACGAAAGTGAATAAATAATTTTAATTACAACGAAATCGATATCATCTTTATTATTTCTAGTTAGAGAGACGAGCGGATTACAGCTGGTATTTTTATAATAAAGAAAATACATAAAATTTGCGAAATTCAAATTATTCATTCAAATTCAAAAGGTCAGGTGTGAAGTTACGTAATCTCAAATAATACCTACAGATTCCGATCGCTGATAGATATTGATATTTTTGAGCTCGAGCAATACATTTATCCAACAAATATTCACACACATATTCGGGGGAAAAAGTTTAGGACAAGAAAACAATGATAGCCTAGTAGTTTGAAATTCAGCCTCTCACTCGGGGAGCCGGGGTTCAAACCAGGGATGTTAAGGAGCTCCGCAACCGTAACCGAAACTATCGGTTATCCGAAGTAAAAATATATCCGTAACCGTAACCGAATCCGATGTTAAAGTTTCAGATAATTTGGGATAATGACAGAGTCTAAATGAGACACGTTATGTATGACAAGTTGTTTTTAATCAGTCGAGACACAAGCCTCGCGCGTCCTTTAAATTAATATCCATAACCGAAACTATCGGATAATCCGAAATAATTTCATATCCATATCCGTATCCAAATCCGATATTATAATTATTCCTATATCCGTATCCAATCCTTATACGAAATTTCATATCTATAACATCTCTAGTTCAAACGCTGGCGGGCACTTCTTTACAAAAAGGTGCGTTTTAAATATACATATATATCACATATTATAACTATGAAGGGAAGTATCGTGAGCACCATGAGCAAAATTAATTTTAAAAATAGAGAGTACCTATAGGAGTGTGGTACACTGCTGCGTTTCACCAGTGACATTTACGTCCCACTATAGAATGAATTGTGAGTCTATTGTCATACACCGAGCACACATCCAGACTCCGAACAACTACTTAAAATTACGTAAAACAATCACCTACCTTGGTACATGTGTGTATTCGTAGTATAGCTATGTCTTATTTGAAATGATAATATCTTAGCAGTTAATTTGTAGGTCATACATTCATACTTAATGTTACTATTTAAAGCTAGTTCATAGTAACTGGCAAAATAAGAAATTATTAACATATAACTATAATGTACAGAAATGCGACTAGATTAACTCTCTTAAGTATGGTAACTCTCAAATTCTAAAAATAAATTAATTTTATTTTCCATCAAAAAAGTATATACTATAATAAAAAATATATACTACAATCGTTATGAGGACATTTGTTCCAAGTAAAAAAGTTTAACTAAGCAGCCTTACGCCTCGCAGAAAAAGTTTAAACATGCAAATTGAGTCTGAATTTACTTATAAAAGTGATAGAATTTACTTAATAAAAGTAATTGAATAGGCTACGCCTACGAAATGACATCTGCGCTGTTGATTTGATGAAAATTACTTTGCGAGACGCGAAGCCGGCCGTCTTATTATCTTTCCCCCAAAAATTATTCTGGTGAGTTTATAAGGCATGAGAATGAGTCTGCACAAGTTACACAATACAGATCGCAAAATTGCCCTGTTGTTTAAAATATGCAAATAAATTAAAATTTGCTTACAGTTATTTTGTTGGTTATAACATAACATGACATCACATCTGTACCTC
>DWEJ01001767.1:0-12429 GCA_018245835.1 Mysoria sejanus stolli | reverse complement strand
CGAGGTCAGACAATTTTATTATTCATATTTTTAAATTGAATATAAAAAAAACAAATATCGTTGAATAAAGCATAGATTTCTCTCTCTCTCTCTCTCTCTCTCTCTCTATATATATATATATATATATACTAACATCGGTTTAAAGACTTCTGACTTCCTTATAACTAACTGACTTATTTTCGTCAATACAGGTCTATCGGGACTTCCCTCGTTACTTATAACCATCAATATTCCCATTGAAAATCTTTTTCACTTTACCATTTTTTCATGTTTCACTTATTGTGTATAATATATCTATTAGATAACGTAACATTACGCATTTGTTTCCTGCAAAGGGTAGACAGAGAAGTGATGTTAGAGTTCACAAATTATATGTCGCACCATACGAGTAGCATAGAGGACGAGCCTTTTGGCACACACTGTATACAAATCCGTACTATATGCAATTTCAAGTCAAAAAACTCAATAACACCGTGTATTAATTTATTCATAAAATAATATAACATCATATTTAATCATGTTGTAACATTGGTATACGGTTTGGTTATCATATGAACGATCGACAGTATTACAATTGCGACCTGCGACCTTCGGCACTGCGACGATAACCGCGACAGACCCCGCGTCATTCTTGTGCTAAATATTATTGGGTATTTTTCATTGTTACAGTTTTAAAATTCAACACATATATAGATATAATAAAATATTACAACAACGCAAAAATGTGTTCTTACGATCGATAGAAGCTAATAAAAATAAGCCTTCCGACATGGGCAATATCATTATTAATATTATATCTTCATGCCAGGTTCCACACAGGTTAGACAGAAAGCACCCAGTGGCATGTTTATGGCGTCGTGATACTTATTCAAAACTATGTTTAGTCTGCAATCTACATAGCACCGTAGCGTACGCGAGGAACAAGACTTTAACGCTTTAAACGAGGAGAATGCTACTGAAACTGCTATGTAATTAATATGTGTAGTTTTATTTCAATTATTTTCACGCATGATCTTAAAACTAGGTATTATTTTAAAAAAACCCATGTGTGTAGTTTTTAAAGCTGTTAAAGACCACGATAAATGTAAAGAAAAAGATACGTAAAAAAGAATAAAAAAAATATAAAAGTTTCGGACATAACTAGTTATCACTAGACTAAGCACGGAGAAAAAGAAATATTTGCCCTGGAAACATTAAGGAAACGCACAAAATATAAAACAAAAATTTTATAATCCCATCAACTGAGTTGAACTTCATAGGATCTTAGGCTTCGCCATGCTAAGCTTTTACGCACACATTCGTAATCACCGAAATGATTGAATAAAAAAGTACTGGCATGGTACGTTATATTTATTAATATGCGAATATTAACTATTGTTATTATATCATACCGCCAGATCTCTTGCGGGGTGGGCAGGGTGTATTGTAGGAAGGGAAAGAGATTATGTAGAACAGGCACATATAACATTCACTGGAGAGAGATATTAATTTCAGCGAACAATCATAACCGCGTTCATCAAACATCGAGTAAACCCGCCAGAAAACTGGACAAAATTGTCGTGAAACTGTTTTATGGTTCGTCAAAAAATGTTCCCACCCTAGTGTCGATGCTGTTGGAAGTAACAAGGTCGAGGCAGATATATAATGCGGGAGTTGATGAACGCTGGTGCTGAGGCAGACCGAGAATTAGTATCAGGCGGGATAGTGACTGAGGGGATACTTCGAAGTCTCTGAGACCGCTGTACCTACCTATAAAAATAGTTAGGAATGTATGAAAAGCGCGGTTATTCGTGAGGAACCCCGTGATCTCATAACTTGCTACATACCTACATCCATCAACATTCGCATTTTTTAACTGTTTTGTCATACTTTTATTCACCATTCTTTCTATTTACAAGAACCATCATTCATTTGAATATTTAACAAAATATTAACAAACCAGTACACCCAGTAACGTTAACAGCGCTTATTATAGAATTATATTTTGAGTGCGAGTTGTTGACTAATTCTAAATCGAGAACCAACATTCGCGAAAACCCTTCTCATCGCTGCTAACAATCGCATTCCAGGCGATGTATAAACAACATGTACTGTTTCAACAACAGAACATCAGGAAATGCTTAGAGCGCTGCTACATTTGTATTGTGCGAAATACATTATTATTATTTTTAAACAATTCGACTGCCTCATTGGCTCGATGGTTGGTTCGTGACTGCTGATCCAGAGATTTTGGGTTCAAACCCGTGTCGGATGCTATAAGATTTTTCTAACTTAAATTTTCTAGTAGAACTTCCTAATAGTAGCTCTGATTTGTGATCGGCGTGTGGCAATAGAGTCCACCACTATTCCATAATGGGGCGTGACTGTACCTGGTGAACGTGAGCGATGTACTACACGTTGCTGTCTTACTCTTCGGGGACTACCGAAGCTGGTCTGCGTGTAAGAATAGACCGATGACTGTGGAACAAGCTTGTCTGCTTTCCCCGTACTTTCCCCGTAAGGACTTAGAGTAATTATGTATGTATATTGTATGTATATTGTACCAGATTTCCACCATCACAAGAGAGGAATCCGCTTGCCCTAGCCATACGGCAACTGTAAGACGGACGATTTGTACATTCGACATCATTTATTTAAAACGGTGCTTTCCTTATTCGGGATCCAATGGCATTGAATATAATATAAGTATGTTCTTCTATTTGTTTTCCGCGAATCCTAAAAACTTTTGGATGATTTCGAAAATTGTATTAGGTTTATTTTATACAGTAGTACATCATAAAAAAGATTAACGTTTTATTCATATAGGGCCTGTGAGTATAACTTATATCTTAAACGAAGTCAGTCACAAGGATCCAAGGAGTCATACACTTAACTAACGTATATACCTACTCGTATCACTGTATAATAAATAGCACTAAAATACTGTACGATATTCTCATCGCCTTGAGAATTTCGCATCTAATTTTAGTCTACACTTGTTACATAGACAGGGAGTTAATGATAACGTCTTTGCACATCAGCACACACGGCCACCTGAACCCCAGAGTAATCCTGAAAGCATCTTGTATTATGGTAACTCGACAGGTGAGGAACTTTAAATATACCTGTATATAAATATTTACTTGTATAAGTTTTTAATTATTAATTATATCTTCGTATAGGCGTACCAACATTCCAGCGTTCAGTCGCAATAAACCGCCGTGAACTAATCGACATATTCTTTTTCCCGCGCAAGCTCTATACTGTCTGTAATCATGAATCTAAATTCGTCAAATGTTTCCGGTACATTCTCAGAAATTGAGATGTTGAAGAACACGCGATATAACAAATGGTATTCATTATAGACGTGCATTAGTACAATTGTACATTATGATAAATGTTGATACTTTGTACAAATAAATAAGTCTGTATTAAAATGTTTATTCTCCAGAAAAAGAAGGATAAATTTATAATCGGATTGCATGTACTAGAGTAACTGCTATATTTACATTAAAACATGACGTCTTTTATAATCGAATAGAATAAAATAGGAACGAAATAAAATAGGAACGGAATAAAATAGGAACGGAATAAAATAGGAGAATCGAATAAAATAGGAACGTAAAATGGCTTAATTAGAGACATAATATTAAAATACGCACTTGTATTTTCAATATTATATTATTTTAATGTCAGTAGTAGATTATATTCGCTGCAATAATTACCAGGTAGGAACAATTACGATTACATTAAGCAATGCGATGAAAATATTTAAAATATACTAAAATCAACAGTTTTACGTCTAAAATGTTTCTCAATTACATAATTTATGTAACACCAATAGATAATTCAACGATAATAAGTATACTTAGTTTTAGGAAAATATTTCCTTTTAAAACAACAACGTGCGCTTAACATAATATAGTATAATAAGTTGAGTACGACATAATTTGAGGTAAAATGAGGAATCACCTCCTGTCTGCCTCCTCCATAAGGAATGACGCGTTACATATTTTAAATTCGTTTCTGACTGATTTAATAACTTTTATAAACCTGTGCCCCGATGAGATGAAAACTAACTGAAGTATTGAATTCTACAAACGTACATACTTCCTCAAAATAAACAATCTAGTTGCTAAGGATAATACTTCTCGTTAACTATATTACACAGTACAAATCCGGATATAACGACCCAGTTGTTCACACTTCAGTACACTTAGTCACAGTTTCCAGTCAGTTTAAAAATACCCATGATTACTCTTCTTGTGTGTTCATTACCTGTTTTACGTAAAGCGGAAGAAGTATCATCCTTGTTAAACCTGATTCGCTCTTGTTTCGTGCAATGTTCAAGGCACTCGGCTCGTTATTGCCCCCATAAATTTTTCGTGTAACTGATTGGCCCTACTAACTAAACGGGCTAGTGCAATATCTAAACGCTTTGTCAATTTGGTTACAAACTGTACAAGAATCTTCGAGAAGCGCTATAGAAATTAAAGAGAAACTGACAACGAACAACAGGATCAAGATGAAATATTTTTACGTAGTAGGTACATAAAATACTAAAGATCTTTTCACGTTAATAAAAAATTTAATATCTTCGCATATGACAATAACAACATAACATTTATATTTAGTATTTCATTTTGTTTGCTATTAAAAAGTCTGGTATAAAAATTAAATCAAAGCAAGTTAAGATAATCATAAACTGCTCGCTGGTTTCAATTAAAACTTATATAAGAATTGAAGCTAATAGGTGTTGAGTTAAATTAATGCATGACATAAGATATTGTATTAATAAAATAATTTCAATTTTTTGCTAGAACTCTTTATAGAATATTTTTATTGTATTTTTTTTATTTTGCATCATCGTATGTTAAGCTCAAATATATGTAGAGAATGTTTACGAAAAATTTAAGGATGTTTAAGGCCACTCTATAAATATTGTTCATCCAGCGAGTTCATAAACGTGCCTTGTTGTCCGTTATTTACTTTAAAGACACAATTTATTTACAAACGCCTTCCCTTTTCATTGCCGTCATGGTTTATACTCGTATTATGCGTTTCTATTTTATTATCCGATCTCTTTGATATTCGCGCCAAAAATAACAAACGAGCAAAGTATTGTATGAATCATCAATTTATTCACTCCCTTGGAGTGAAATCTATGTTTTTTATCATTACACGCCACTTGGGGTACGTGCGCTGACGCGATATCTTAGCATTTTAATGTTACTTTGTTCATTACGTGCATTTATATAAAAATAATATTGAAATATTATGTGACTTGTTGCATTAATACGAGTAGGTACTATATGGTCAGTAGGGTTCTCATTGTTATACAAGCATGCCGCGTGTGTTGGTAGATTCTTGTACCGGTTCAGTTAATTGGATTCTACTGTACGAATCAACGTAAAACACCACAGTATGGAATATTTTAAGCGTTGTGGTGTTTGTATAAGCAATGGATTGCATAGGACCGGATTACTATACAGGAGAAACGGTACGTCGAGCTCCGTGTATTCTCTTCGTAAGATTATAATAATATTTACTTTTGTAAGATGTTAATCAAGGTTTTGGGATGCCTGACAGCTGTACCGCTGTAATATCGGCGGTTCGGCGTCTTTTATGTTAAGGTGTTTATGTATCGACCTCCTCACAGTTTTCAACTATTTTGATTGCTTCTGACTGTGTAACTGTATGAAAGTCACTGTATTGTTGTTGTTCTGATTTAATTATATATTACAAATTTGTAGAAACATGAAAATTCCCCTTTAATTTGGCTGTTCATTTTCAATATGTATAAATTAAAAACGTTATAAAATCAGGTAATTCATTACGTTACAGTATCTACATAATTATAAAAAATGTGAATGTAAAAAATAACAAAATTATAAATCGTTAATTTAAAACCAAATGGATACGAAATATCTATGTTCGAATAAACGTAAATTATACTTGAGTAATTATACTTGAAAATAATGAACGTGAATGTGTTCCGCGACACATGTGGTGTCGGAATTGTTATTCATCGGACGGAAGGTTCATTTCAAAGGGGGCATTTAACATAAATGGCCACAAAAACTCAGGCGGAAAGGACCACATCTGGTCCGAATCCCAGACCGTGTTTTGCTTATCGCTCGGAATGAAAAACTTGGAACAGTTCGCTTCGCCGCTGGCAGCCGTGCTATCTTCGGAGATGTTATGACAAATGTGTTCCGTTTGCAAACTAATATAACTTCAATCAACCGGTCTTTACTTTATAATAATATCCCAACATTCTCATTGAACTCGCCCCTATTTTATAGTGAGAGTTATAAAATAACTGGTAAGGCGTAGTACTGCACTTTACTGCTTAACCCTTTCGAAATATACGTGGCGTGGCGGGGCGTGATCTTGTTTATTCTCATTAGCCTGCGATTGGTATAGTAATGAATTGGACGGACTGTATGAAAACGAACGAACCAAACATTATTTACCTAAATCTGGTTTCACGGCAAAAATAGAAAATAAATCCTATTTCCAAATTGGAATTTTAATCAAAAGGGGAGGACATTAGATAATTTTAATTACCTTAGCATAATATTATTCACATCTTTCTCTTAACATCGTGATCATAGAATGCGGTTGAAAGAGATACGGTGCGATACAAAATATGGACACAACGTGGATACAACAGCCCTGTGTACAATAATTAATTTTAAAATTTCAAAGATATTGACGTTGAGCTTTTGAATAATTTAACCCTATTCTTTATAATTATAACAACAATAATTAAAATAACTGCAAATGTCACACGTTCTCAATTTTAACGTTATTTATTAATTCACATATTCTTGAACTTGAGATGAGGGTATGGCAAAACATTGTAAATACGAGTAGAACCGAAACAAAGGTACAAACTTAATGCATGAATTTTAACAAATATTTGTATTAAATAAAAAACTATAATGCTTTTAATAAAATTAATTTAAAATTTTTAGAGATTTAGTAAATCTTAGTTCATAAAGTTGTCGTGTTCAACCATCATTATAACCATTTTCGCCGCGCTGAAAAGTTACTACGGTAGCAGGCTGCGTACATTGCCCTACATTTGTAATTAATTAATAATAAACACCAAATTACATTTTAAACGACCTTGACCCATTGTCGCTTTTGTATTTAAGCCACAAACACTCAATATTAACTGAAGAACGTTACTTTTATCGCTATAAAACGTGAGAGTGTACTACATTTTTCTGCGTATATTACAGGCGTGACGTCATGTACATTTACTAAAATAAGTTGCAATATCTTTGATAAAGTATGAACTTAATTCACATGGATTTCCACTTAGTGGTCAGACATAATGTTGCATAACGGTGTATCATCATACATCAACTTGTTAACACATGCGGTACATAACAATTAACTCTCGGTACACGGACGGCGCGCGCCTCCCATACCAGCTTATGAGATAAATAGCCACAAAGCTTTATTACCTTGTTCATCATCAACTCTTTCACCGTTCACTGATGCACCCGAGTCTCCTGCCAAGCTTACCCTGTCGCATTGGTAGACTTCACACACCTTTGCGAATGATACATCTATAAACACTTGAACTAGCTTGTAAACAATATTTATAGCTTATAAAGTGTATTGTTATAGCAAAACTTTTATGAGATACCTTCACAAAATGAATATCATCCAGCAACTCCCCCACAATAGTGGCATATAGCTATTGTATGTTCATATCAAAGAGGACATTGCCAAATCGTGTGTAAAACCTACAATTTCCGATGTCCATTGTTGATTCACGACAATGTCACCAGTTCATAGTTCTGCACGTTTTGGTATGAATGAAAGGTTTTTATTACGCGTGTATTCTTCATTTATAACATCAATAATAAATGTATATACCTACATACTTACATACATATGCAGTGCCTTGGCTAATCTGTACCTACTCAGCCAAAGTTCAGACTACGGTCTTATCCATATCGACCCTTCTGTCGTTCCACTGTTGGAACATGGGTCTCCTCTCAGAAAGAGAGGGTTAATACTGTCTTAACACTTTTTAATATGAGAGGTCAGAGTCGTGTCCAGCAGCAGAACGGTAAGGGGGTTACTGACGCTGATGAACATTGAAAGGCCGATATAAAATCATACAAAGCGCTTACCGCGCGGTTTTGTGAAGAGATGGCACAGCAACCGTTGGGATTTTGACATAGCTTATATAGCGTATTTGTTTGGTGATGCTCATAATTACTTTAGCTTGTACCAAGTAATTAATAAAGGTTCTTTTTATTTTAAAACAATAACAAAAATGTAAAGGACAATCCTTAAAAAGTACCTGGCATTATGATATAATAATAATAATAGCTTACGAAAATTGCCAATGGGCGAAATACGTGTGATTTCAGTCCGCGCACTTCAGTGTTCTAACCTCCGACCGTTGCAGTACCTACTGTTCCAATTCTCTGCACTCATTTCATTTTCAAGCACTTCATTCAGCGGCCAACGTGGTTCTGTATGTAGATTTCTTTTGTTGCACACAAAGGCAGCAGCAAAATGTGATCTTCATTCGCATGTTACTGTTATTAGAAAGTCTGAAACTTTCCAAGTTAATCGATTTTCAGCCTTATATATTTGTCGAAAGGTTGTCTATTCATTCCATTGTAATATCTAATCTAATACCTCTCTCTAATGTTTCGAGAGTGGCTAATCATAGATAATATAAATTACCATCCAATAACCCCTGTTGTACGACACGAACATATTTTGAGTTAGTTTCTATTTATGAAGCAAATGAAGGTTCCAACTTTTTGTTTTTGTATCTTATATATTTCAAACTTTCCAAAATATTGCTTTGCTTTAATTATACTACCACTTATAGATACACTAGTATTTATCGATTACTTCATATTAAAATGTCCTCGCAGACTTTGAAATAATGTTAATGCAATCTGCTTCTATTTCGAATTTTTAGACTTTTTGTGTCTAGAGTATTAGCGATGCGTGAACAAAATTACCCTAAATGAGTTAAAGCTTCAAGTTCAGAATAGATCTTGATTCACAGCTATAAATTTTTTATATGATATACTCTTGTAACTCAATCTATTACAAATGCTAGTTTCAAAAGTCCACGACAAACGTAAAATGAATTTGCATTTCTAGAACGAAATCAGATTTGCACATAAAAGCGTACTCTAAAAGCTACTTTAAAATAAATATTATTTTAAGCAAGTAATAAATCTTCTCTTTGAATGTGGACAGTTTTAAAATCGAATACGTATCTAAATGCAATTCGTTCGTATTAGGGCTAACAATGTTATGCTGTTCAAAATCAAAATAATAATCATAATAAATACATAATAATAATCATAATAAATACATAAATAATAATAATAAATACATATATCGCCTCTTGCCAAGTCGCACTTACGGAAAACTATGGCCTAAGCCTTTTAAAGTCTCGAAGGAGCTGTTTAACGATAAAAGCATTGATATTGACTGGCTCATTGAGCGTATTGGTTACAAGTGCGACTGCCGATCGGGAAGTCTCGGTCCCGGGGTCGAAAGTTACAAAATTTTCAAATTAGAAAATTTTCTACTAGAAAATCTAACTTAGTGGTTGTGGTGGTAGTGGTTTGGAGTCTGGATATGTGCCCGATGCAATAAAATCACCACCTATTCCATATTGTAACGTATACGTAACGAAACGTGGGAGTGTTCTGCATTCCTCTGCTTACCTCTTCGGGGATTACAGCCGTGAAGTAACATTACGTTAGGATATTGATAACAACGATCATGAAATGTACGATAAATGTTTAAAAAACTACACAGCGCCTGTTGCCAAACTTAGTTAAAGTTCCAATCGCTTCAAGTGTCGCTGACAACCACGACCGAATGTTCAGAACACATCGAGCATTGTTTTATTATGTTGCAAATTACTTGACAGTCGTGAAAAATCCCAAACTGATCGCCTCCGTTCCGTTTGACAGTGACGACGCTGGCTCGCCATACATTTTGTTACTACAAGTACATGTGATACTACACGCCATAAATGTGTAAAGATCTCATTGTGTAAGATAACCTATTAATAATGTGGCCGTATTTAAAATGAGTGAAATCGAGTTTCATTACACTCGGTAGATTCGTTGATGTTAACAGTTTTGTACTAATTATTTTGTAAGTTTTTCCATGAAATAAATGATTTTGATTTTCATTTTTTGGTAGAAAACGACATAACGACGACTGAGAAATTTTACATGAGATTGTTAAACGAGATTCTTAGTACTACCCACACTGATAATTGAATCCCGGTATCGTAATATAAGTGATTGAACTGTCAAGAAGCCATCAAATCGGAAGAAAGAAAAAAATTTGAGATCAGACCGTTAGAAATCCATCCTTCTAAACTAACAATATTGTACTGGCCAGCTAATATTAAAAGCCTTTGTATATTTACATTGCTTATTTCGTTGGTCGTGGTGGTTGTAAGCGCGACTGCCGATCGGGTGGTCCTGTGTTCAATTCCCGGGTCGAGAACAACTGGATTTTTCTAATTCAGATTTTCTAGTAGCGGCTCAAAGTGCGAAGAAATCCGAGGAAATCATGGGAGTGTAATACATTCTTCTGCCTGCCTTTTCGGGGATTACAGGTGTGATGTTGCGTTTTCTATAATTACCTGGAGCCTTGATCTTGATCAGTGAGATTTGTATGCTCAGATCAGTACACCCTCGCGCCGTCGCATGTCGCGTGGGTCGGCCAGCTAACCAACCGTGATCTCATCTCCATCGTTCTAGTGCAACAGTTGAGTCCGCGACGCACTGTGGGACCTGGTACTGAGCTGGTACCATCGATTCATTTTGTTTACGAGAAAACGTTAAAATAGAAACGCTCACAGTCGTCTGTTACTTTACGTCAGAATACGGAGTTCTAAACGCTCTTGGCCTTGTAAGCGTGTACTACTGCCAATACATTTTCATATACGCGTCCTTGATTCGAAGGCTATATAAGGTAGAGTCCCGAATATAAATGGGGGCCAGTGTAACATGACTAAGATATATTCCACCTGACGAGTAACTTAAGACTTGACAAAACCTATCTACAAGATTTATTTAAATCGTACTGCACTCTAGAGTTGAAATGGAACTTTTCATCGATTTACGATGAAAAGTTTTGTCAAACGTATTAATGTTAACATTATCCTCATATGCTATATGCAGTTGCTGATTACTAAACGAATTCAATCACAAACAATGAGCGAGGTAATTGGAGTCACTACATTTGCTCTTACATTATTCAAATCCAGCGTACATTTGCTATAAATGAAAGTCGTATGGAAAATGCAAAAGATTCCCGTAAACTATCGACCGGCCCAGTTTCGTATGGATACCTGCATTCAATATCTTAATACTCTAGTACAGAACTGAATACGAAATTCAAACAGAAACCTTTAATATCAGATACATTCCTTATTTTCTGTTTTAACGTAGACACACGATTAAATATAACGTATATTCCGCCTTAACGGTTACCAAAAGAACTGATTTGCCTGAGTATAATATAAATGAGCAAATAGCTAAATGAGATGGTGTATTGAGATTTTATAGGATAATGTAGTTCGTGTTCGTGGATGTGAGTATCCTTGAGGATAATTTTATTTTTTATTAATTTATTTAATATCATTTTAGATATTAAATTAATTGAAATCATTTTCAATTCCAATTAAATATTAATTTAATTGCGTCACAATTTTAAATGAAGTGCTAATTGAATATCTATCATGCATGCATCATGTTAGTAATTATATTACACCGTTATTACGTGCGAATGCACTGACACGCGACTTATTGATATGTATAGAATAACAGTATAATTAACGAAGCACTCATGCAACTGCGTAGCTCACATTGCGACTAAACTTATTACAAATCCTCTTTACCTATATAACTTTAAAAAACTTACATTTATATATCATGTAAGTACAATAAACATAAATTTACATCTCTGTTTGTTGATTCAAGTGCAATTGTATAAATAATATTGATATGAAACTGTATTAATACATCGATGAAATGAAGCATTAATAAAATTATCATATTGATAATCTTAAATTACATAATGAACTCCCAATGTTTTTGATAAGCCGAAGTATAAAAAAGGATATGAGAGTCATCGAAACGTAAATTTAATAAAATGAAATACCACTTACGTCACATTAGTTTAAATAAATGTAATGTGATATTGACGTAATATATAATGACAAAATCGAGTTAAAACGTTTAGTTATGTACTGTATTTGTAAATATAAGATAAAAATTTTTAATCTAAAATTTATAGTAACACATATGGTATCTACGCATATTACGTCATTGTTATCACTCTAAAAATATATATCTTCACGCCTATAATCCCCGAAGAGGTAGGCAGAGGAATGCAGAACACTCCCACGTCTCACGTTTTTAC
>DWEJ01001766.1:0-12430 GCA_018245835.1 Mysoria sejanus stolli | reverse complement strand
ATGCGAAAGCGAGCATGAAGAGGGCCCGATCATTTATTGCCATATTCATTTACCCCAAAATACCGACTAGAAGATGAATGGAAGCGCAGCGAATCGAACGTACAGTACCCTCATAATAATACTAGTCAGTTCTATGCCGTGTCGTACGAGACTGTGGATACAGGCGCGCAACAAAGTTTCCCGCGCCAGTGCGATCAACCGCGCGCGTATTGAATGGCGCCCTAATGCGCCAATTGTTTGCTGATACAATGTCTGGCAAGCCTTAATCATAATATTGTGAGTGTTCTATAATAACGTTCCAAAGACACATCCTCAGAGAATTCATACACTGAGTTACTTGTGTGGCTCGTTTCTGACATTTAGCTGTGGTGTTTATTGTATCAATTGACAATGTGGTGATGATGATAAGAACACACGTTACTACCAGCAAAAGTTCTAACGCTACAGCTATACATATTGTTGGGTAAATTTTATTTATGAATCAAATTTTTTCGAATAATTTTTCGTATTTCTGATCCAAAAACGTAAGGTATTTCAATTTCCGTTGCATAAATATCATAATATGGCAAACTATGTCATGTTTTTGATCAAAATATTGAGTTCATTAAAATGTGATGTAGTAAAATAATATTATATCCTAATGAATTTGTGGATATTCATACAGTCGTTAGTCCGAGAGTATTATCCACTTATCTCTCAGGAACATCACGGTGTATTGTTATGCCAGCATCCCGACCGTTTAGTATGAAGCTTAGTTCACGAGATTAGTACTAAGTGGTGTTCACAATCTCGGGCACGCACGCGTGGCGCCCACAATTTACTAAATGTATGTTAAATGCGCCGAAATAAATTACGGGTCGGCGTGTCCCTTGTCCCTCCATCCCTCGGCCCTTCAGTCGGCTCTCTGTAATCACTTCATCCTAGCTAACTGTCGAGCCAAGGATATTACTTTCTGCGCGCCGTGCCACTCGTTCTTTAACGATAAGCCCCGATTAAATAAAAGTTGTAAAAGAGATTGTTTTAAAAAATATTTAATTTCAGAATCCAAATACGCACTTGACCAACGAGGCAGTCTACAGCGTTAACCCTTCTCACAGTGAGAGTAGACTCGAGTCCAAAAGAGGAGCGCTAAGAATGTTATAATTGATGATTACATACATTTCTACGCCACATCTGCAAGTACCCTTAAATCATTTAACAATTTCTATGTGCAAATTACCGCCATGAACACTCGTAATCCAAATTACAGCAAAATAGTAGCGAATACTCCAGATCCTCACATTTATATTACATATTTATTATTTATGTTTAAACTTCAATAGGTACATGTGGAATATTGATCAGATCGAATAACTTTACTGCATCGTATACATATTAGGTAATACCGCCATGTTATTACCTCTACACTCCTGCTGGAGGAACACTTGATTATGTTATTTGTAATTAATTATCTTTTAATCGTTAATTTTCATTAAGTCATATATCATACGTTACATTACGTTACATCGGAGTCAATTAAACTCCTAACTCCGTACGGAACAGCCTCAACTCGCTAGTTCTAAACTTTCTAAGCGGTTCGTAAATGAAATAAATTTAATTAATGTCGCTACGGTAAGCACGTATCCACCTCCCACCTCTACACGATACGATAACGGACTGACTGCATGATACGTTGTGTACTTGATTGATCAAATTTTTCATTTTTTTTCTGCGAATAGCCTGATTTTTATTCCGAGGGACATATGTATATAAAACACAACTGCTGGTGAAACGTGTGAGTAGGTCCTACACTACAGGTACTATTCTGCTTAACTCGTCGGAAATACAGGGGCGAGGTTATGTTAGTTTAAAAACTAATGTGTTTTTCTCAATGAAAGATAATTTCATGATAAATTATAACATCTATTATATTTATGGATGTTTTTTAAAAGTAAATTTAATGTAAATTATATTTTCATGTACCTAAATTTAAATATTCACGTACACTTTTTCACTTTACTGTGATGCTACAACAATACCAATATATGAGTATTTTAGGTAAAAAATACAGTGACTACATAATAATATGTCGTCCCTTGCGACACGACAAATCGTGGCGCAAGTCGCGGTCGTGAATAATCCTTGTTAACGTTTCAGTAAAATGGGGAGGATTTTAACAGAATTAAAATACGCCTAAACATTCCGAGCGAGGCCTCGCGCGACTGTAAACCAATTATGGCACCCGCACTGACATCGCTAATGCATGGACGTAGATTGACATGTATATGGTAATTAATGCGTGTGTAGGCAACTTTTCCGCGCTTTCTTTTGTTTTTAAAAGCCAAACCTTGTATTGCGATGGAACCTTTTAAATAAAAAAATATACAGACTATAAATGAACCGTACGATAAAATTATCTCTATCATTATTGTCTGCTGGAACTGTTAAGCTGAAATTGAAAATAATTGTAACAGTTGTATATAGTACCAACATACGAGTATAATACGTTTGAAATGTAAATTTAATACTGGTCTTTAATAATTTGAAATGTTGCTTACCTAGCCAGGGTTGTTAGTCAATCAGTAAATAATTTCTATTAGGTTTGGACTTTTTCATTATCGAAGTATCAATATCGGAGTTATAGTGAATCAGTTCGATAAATAACTTTTGTACCTAGATTCTATGAAAGCCTAAACAGCCATATGAAACAATAACCGCTTTGGTTAATCATTATTGCTATTATTTAATATCTATTCCATTTTAAAACTCATTGCAACGGCCTTACATGTACATACGTTAGTTGAGGATTAACATTTCAAGGTACGACCACACCTGTAAAATAATAGCAATAACATTTAAAGTTACAACCCACACTTTCAAATAATAATGAAATAATGTGAACGACCAATATGCCTTCATTAATACGACACATACTCCAACAATGTTTAAGTTATTCAGTTTCTTGTACACGGTGGAATTAGCTGATCGAGTTGTAGCATAACATTTGTAATTCAAAAACGATATCGTTAAGATGTTTATTGTCACTAGTGAGTCCTCGTCAAATCATAACAATTTGATCTGGCGGTGCCTCGTAGTTTTACTAACTGTTTATACTCTATTTGAATAACATCTGCACCACTTAATCCAAAGTAATGCTCTTAATTAAATGCTCGGACTCTTTTCAAATTTGTGAGATTTTTAGATCCGCGTTCGATGTACGCACAGGTCTAAATATGTTTTGATACGGTTTCAAAAGATTTCAATTAACGCTTCATTAAAATTCTCATCGTACTGTGCTTTGAACATTTATTTCATAATCACTAAGCATTGAAAATTTGAGCGGAATTTTCACGCAACTCGTCATTTTATAGAGCACCATTTTTGCACTTTGACTAATTCTGTAATTTGTCGAATGGTTCTGCACCTGGCGAGCTTATGTTAATCAAATAAGTTGTGCCAGCGGTTCTCAACCGTTCTGGTGTAATTATGTAAAATAATTATAGAATATTTTCCGTAATGGACAGAACTGTGTCTGGATTATTATAAAAGTTAATTACTTTTCAAGTAAAAACAACAGTTAATGCTTTTTTCCACGCTATATAGTTCATATTAAACAACTATAGCTAACTATAACTAACATAGCTGATATTAAACAACTATAGTGTTACGTCTATACATAACTAATGTGATTCTGTGTGTAGTAACCAATAAAGCGTAAAAACACCCCTTTGAGCTTTTTGTTTTAATTTTTTTTTCACCGAAGATTTGTAAAATATAAAAATCTAAAAAATCTAAAAAACCTTTATATTGAACGCAAAGCTCTTAATGTGGAGTAGTAGTTTAGCATCCCTGTGTCAGTCAACGACATAAATACGACGATGAAGTACGTCGGAGTGCCATCAGCCCGGCATTGACTCTAGACTTCGTTGCCGCTAATTTACGTAGAGGGCAATTACTGCGGGCGGGCTGCTCGCGACGCTAATATCATAAGCTTTCCAATCTATTCCAGTTATTCAGTCACACAACTTGATTATTCCTTACATTTCTTATTATAACGTAGCGTAATATTAGGCCTGTAATCCCCGTATTAGGCACTATGTTGTACAGTCCCAAGTTAGCCCATTGCGTAGTGCATCTTATCACAACTATGTGCCTATTGCATGTATTTATTGTGTTGTGAATAAATAAAAACGCATTCAGTATGAACGATTTTTTCTTATATGAAATAAGCAAGATCGAGTATCTGCTGCCACCTGCCTTGAAAACGACTATACGAATAGCACTGCTGCTTCCATCGCGTTCAGTTCAACGACTTAATGAATATTTCATTCCGAAATAAAAGAGCATTTTCTACTCGAACAATAAATAAATGCGTTAAAAAAGTTAATCAATAGTCAATCAATGGCCAAAGTGTTAACTAGAGGTTAATGTTTGGGCAGACAGCGGCGAGCAGTGGCCGTGTCAACAGGGACAGTTTATGGCGAGGCGTCAATACTGAGATACCGGATGCGGTTAACGAATATCGTTAACGCCTTTAACGACCTTAGTACCGTGACACACAGCCAATGCGACCGTCGAGCATTTGAAAAAAACGTTATGTTCGATTTAATTCAGTTAAAATAACACAGCATGTACGTCTATGACTATTATTTAAAACAATCACACCAACTTAGGCCAGAGACGAATTGAACTATATTTGCAGGCACAAGTTGTCGATCGTCATTTTTTTTAGAATGTCAATGAACGTGCCCTTAAATACCGCCGATACTAACGATCGTATTCCTACTGTCCTATACGAGATCTGTTACAAATTTGTATGGGCGGCAGTGTAAACAGTGTTTATACAATACAGACCGCAGACATACAAAACTCATTAAAAAGGGTCGTGGGTTTTCGTCTACTTATAGCACTAAGCTCACCCCTTGTTCCATGGCGGGACGTGGGAGTATACTACAATCTCTGTCTGCATTTCTGAGGCAATACAGGCGTGATAATATGTTACGATCGAACAATACGTGTGCCAGTGTGTCGCGTGCGAAGCTGCAGTGGCAAGCGCGCAACTAATAAAGAAGACGTAAACAGTGGCCGCAATCGACTCGCGCAGGATGTCGTAAAGCCGCGCCCCCACAGGACCACCGCAGGCATGCCGCTGAATAAACAATAGTTCTCGTGTAATGCACGGACGTCATTACTATTGTACATACTTCGTCATATTTAACATGCACCAACTTTAACTAAGCTCGACTGTTAATATTCCGATGTTATTCACCAGGCTGTCAAACGTTCTGGTTAGATGGAAATGGTAAATTAAGCTTAAAAAAATATTAATCGAATATCCAAAAGTTAATAATTAACTGAATTCGATAATCCCACTCTGATAGAGCACCGACGCAAAAAAACCCCGCCAATTATATTAACTTTATTTATTTCATGTTACAGATTTGAACCAACGGTGGAAAAGGAGATTTTCTTAATTCAGGTATGCTCAATATAACTATTCGAAGCAATAAACACCAAATATTATTCAATAGAATGTAATAGGGGGACATACATACATTTATACATAGCTATATATTGATACCATGGTAGTCCATAGAGGACACAACTTCTATAACATTCACGTCAACGCGATAGCAAGACGCCTGTGGAAGAATGGTTGCCTGTCGTATTTGTAACAAAAAAAATATTGTCACATCGAGAATGGGTGTCTGTTTCCGTCGAGTGCTATATATAAGCTTCTTCAATATCACGCCATTGAGCTTGATCTTCAGCTCATCGTATCAAATCGCTGCCAGCCACTTTGCGTATATCATCACTCCAACCAGCTGTAGGTCGTCTTGCGTCAATACACGGTCTCCAATCCAGAGCACATTTACCAAGTGGTTATCAATTCTGAAAGATATTAACACATCGCTCACAATGTAAGCCGTCTGATGAATCTTTTATCGTATCTGTTCCTCATTAGACTAACGCAGTGCCCGTGTAGCCACCCACTGCTCCCGATTACTTGCGATTGTTGTAGCTAATTAGCGATGACCTGTTTAACAAGACGGTTGACGGATCGGATAACACTGGTTATCGGTATTTTATCTTTATTAGTGTATTTTAAAATCTTATCTCGGTTTCGACAGCGGTCTAACTTTGTAAATGCACCACAACTAAGAAACACCGCATTAAACTGAACTTGTTCATTTCATTTGTCAAGATTAAAAAATAGAATAATACTAAATACCTGCTATCTTTTCGTACATATCTACGGAACATCGTGTTTGTAATCCCCGGGGAGTGCAGTATATACCCACGTTTCACCAGTTACGTTTAGGTCCCACTATGGAATATGTAGTAAGGATATTGCCATACACCGGGCACATATCCACATTCCGAGCCACTACTAGAAACTCTAAATTAGTAGTGCCCGACCCGAGAATCGTACCCAGGACCCCCCGATCTGTAATGGCACTAGCAGCCAACACAATCAACGATGCAGTCAATAAGAAAAAAAAATAACACAGTGTTTATATTTGACGTAATCGTGGCCAAAGTCTAAAATTAAATAGGGTAGCTAATGTAATTTCAATCAAAGCTAAATTCAAGTTGCTTATATCACGTCACGTACACGAAAACAACTAGAAATTGTCCAACTAGAGTCCGCGGAGAACAAAGAGAATCTATACTTAAGACAAACAATGGATCTAAAATCCACAATATAACTCAAACACAAGTACGTAGAGCGGCGTCGCGTCGGTGCGCGGGCGCCGGTGTGGGCGGCAGTTTAACATTAAACAAGTAGGTGCGTGCGCGATAGTAACATTTAAATACGCATTACTAACTAAATTCAAATTTAAGTTTAATACTATAATGGCTGTGTATTGCATTCATTTTGTTCTTTTCTACGATCTGTTATCCGACAGCGAACATGGGCCGCCGTCTAGAGCGTTATTTGAAATGTAAAGTTTACTGTTGAATTGACTACACGAGTGGCATTTAAGTTCACTAGGTGGTAATACACTAGGTGGTAGATATTTTATTCGCCTAGAGAAGGCTTACCGCTAGAACTGTAAGTAACATGAGGGAATTATGATGACCCTGTCCGAAATGAATTGCATCTATGAACAGTAGTTGATACCTGTTGATTTCTTACGCTCTTCATGCAAAAAATATACTTGCAATTACGCGCCAACGGAATGAAAACAGACTGGAATTTTCTATAAATCGAAACCACAAGTGCTAAGATATGCAGTAATTAAATCTAGCAAACTAAGAACGTGGCACAGTTTGTTATAACATAGTCTAACGACAATATCAAATGTAATCACTGTAGTCGCAAATAAGTTGTAGTTAACTTTCAATTGCAATATTAAGCATTCTTCGTATACGATTCGTCTCAAAAAAACCTGATTCACGGAGTTCCTCTTTTATTTTCTTAGTGCAATGTCTTAATCTAAATGTTTTTCAGCGTGGCTTAATCGTACTTAATCTGAGCGAGAACTGTGTCCATTAGTGAAACGATACAAGCGCTAATAATAAGAATGTCAATACGCTAAGAAAACAAGATTTCATTTGATTTAATATGATAATTTTATTTATTATATTTTCCTCGTACAACGAGCATGCAATATCGAGCTCACAGCCCGCCACTGTCGCCGTTTAAAACGGAATCAATCGTGATCAGCGATGAGAGCGACGTGAGTGGAATATACCACGCGGCCTTTGCATGTAATGAAAAAACAAGTGCGCGACCGGACGGTCAGAGAATGCTTGAGAAGGTTCGATTCTGAACATCATTATAAGTGTGCATTGTCAAGATATCCTGGTCTGGCATACTAACGACTTGCAAGAATCAATGCTCAATTGCTGTAATTTGCCCGTAATAGCCAATGACGGCAAAGTTAAAGCGAGCCATACGTACAATTGGAGTATATTCGAGACATTTCCAAAATTTCCTAAAGTCATCTAAATTTTCTGTGTGCACAGTCATAGGATATCAACAATATTTTCTGTATTTTTTTTTATTAACATACTAATAAACATATATTAATAATAGCTAGTAAAACAAACATTAACAATTTTTCGGACCGCTTTAGCATTGCACAGGCATTTAAGAAATAACAGTTTATTTTAGCCAACTATAGATGCCAGTTCAATTAAGTACATACTCGAATATGAAATTAAAATTTTCCCATCATTCATATTTGCATATTAACTTACGAATAACACATATCACATATCTGTAAAATTTTATATTTTACACCACCATAATTTTATATCACACTTAAACAACAATTGCAAATGTTTTAATGATAATTCGTTTATTTATAACGAATTTTCTAAACCAATGTGTCATAATGTCCAAAATACGATGCAAATTGCCTTTAAGAGGTTGAACTTCACAAATACGATGCAGTGTTCCACTGTAGGCACTTGTTGTAAATACTCGTAGACATTGAGACATATTTCTGCAAACTAAGAATAAACGGTTTCATAAATCAAAATTAAGTACGCCATTTCTAAAATGTTAATGAACTCTCAGCCGTCGCCATGTCTGCTCTAATTTATCTATCCCGCGGACAAATTCATGGCTCAAATGAGAATTTAACTTTTTTATAAGTACAGTATACGAACTTGTGTAATTTTGTAGAAATAATTTCTACAAATTACTATGCTGCCCATGCTTGCGAAGTATTTTTTCTTATCACGGCGGTGCTCTCAGAACTTTAATTGAAATATTAATTGTGTTTCACAATGTTTTGTTACAATTTGTTACGACGGTTGATAAGACTGCCTTTTGTGTTGCCTAACCGTGATGGCGGGTTCCTTTGTATTTCTACGCCTATTCCTATAACCATATGATTATTGGTAGATTAAAACATGCACATTATCCTGTACATATATTAATTACATATAAACAAACTGAACCTTAGCTTATGATTATAAAAACTTTTAGAGAATACGCTTGACCATTCTCCGGCTGATATGACCACCCCACTGCTAATCCTTAGAACTAATTCCACGACATTAGTTCTTTGTCGAATAGTTTCATTCCGGAACATTATGTCGTTATTCAGCTGTTTTATAACTGATGAGAAATATCGGACAAATTAAACATTACCAACACATTAAAAGAACATGTTGGAGTAAATTAATGGTAGAGAAATGCTTATGTCAATTCCGGGTATGGATCTGCAACCTGCAACCTGTTACCAGCAGGTGTGATACTACCACCATGTGACAAAATCGATGGAACCTCTACTTTTAAAGCATCTGAATAATTTTATAGCAGTAGCAATCATCAGAAAGAAAGTAACAACAAGAATGAAAATGTGTGATAGATTTCAAAACATGTGTTTCTTGTTAACTTGATTTTCATTTTATAGGTCGTTGTTTCATTTTATAAGCATCATTATCTATTAAGAAATGAAACTACATCCTACTCACAAAACGTAAAGCAAGCTAATGCAACGGCCAAAAATATCTAATATCAATTAACCAAATATTGACATATCACTGTAAGCCTTCTTTTTAAAGTATTTTAAAGAACAGTGTACCACTAAAGTGCCGAAAAAATTTCATGTGTAAACTTGGGATATACCAGTTTGATTAACTACGTACCCTAGCATATAAATAAACTTACAATGGTCAAAGATAAAACCGTTATTTTTCTAAAACTGAAAAATAGTACTGTGATGAAAATAAGCATGTTTACGTAAAATGTGCTGCTGTCCCCATAATAACATGAAGTCATCAACGAATATCACGGTCGCTTATCTCATTCTCACTGCTGTTTTGTGACACACTTTATTAAGGGCCAAAATGGCTTGAGCCTTCGCCGTATAATTCAGTCGTTGCACAAAATCAACCAACTTCGATCTTATGCTGTTACCCAAAGAGTTCCTACGCGCAGTTGTAGAGAGCCGAACAACTTTACAAGGTGAGTGGTACTTAATATACATTAACATACCGCTAATGCACATTACCCATTGTTTTGAGTACAAACAGTCGCCCACGCGTGGGCGCGTAGGCGCGGTACCCGGCCTACCTCCGTTAATTATTGCATGCCCACAACGGTGTTTTAAAATTAACTTACGCTTATTAAATATGCTAATGTTGTTGTGTGATATGTTGAATAGCGTCCTGAGGAAATGTACCGGCGCTCTCCCACCTCCACCGACAAGATTCTTAGCTGTCATGAACAATTATGCTAAATGATTATGTACACTTAAAACTAAAGAAGTACAAATGAAAATAAAAAATCGAGTCTTTCGTTTCAAAAACCTTGGCTGATATTTACTTCTAAGATCCTTTTCATTGAAATTGATACTGAAAACTGTCTTTCAAATGCATTAATGTATCGCGTTAATTAGGTGTCAATTTAGCTGCTTCCAGGGTGTCTTGCACTTCAGTTGTGATCGGTTTCCATTAAGTCGGCCGTGCTGTTTGCTCTGTAACCCGACCCCGCCCAGATACGGGGGCGCGAACACTGAACTGGCAACACCACTGACTTATCGTGTTTCTGCACCGCATTCATCCCTAGGGTTGGAACTTCGTTTATTAACTATTTAAGCAATAATAAGAAGCTTTATTTGTTCAATACATATATTTTTTCATATGAACATATAAAATACATAAAAAATTTATTCATATTCAACTCATTCAAAACGTCAAATGAACCTTTATAAAACGAACTTCACGCCTGTAATCCCTGTAGAGGAAGGCATAGGAACGCAGAACACTCCCAAGTTTCACCGGTTACGTTTACGTCCCACTATGGAATAGGTGGTGAGCCTATTGCCATGCATCGGGCACATATCCTAACTCTGAGCTAAAAAATTTAAATTAGACATTTTTGGTAATGCCCAACCCGGGAATCGAACCCGGGACCGTTTGGCAGTCGCACTTGCAACCAACACGACCAACGAGGCAATCAAGTACCTATAGAGATAATTGAAAAAAAAATGCTTATCCTAACGAACCTATAATAACCTTCAGGGTACAATCTATACGTATGTATGTACGAATTGTAGTTCTGTTTCAGGACGTATAGATCAGTGCTAGATTCATTGCGTTTAGGTTCGTATTGAGAAGACGGAAGAGAGCAAGACGTTGTAGCGGGGCGTAACTGTTAAATACTATAGGCGTTCCAATTTAATTCAAAGATGTAGAGTAGCTTTATGTAGACTTTGAACGCGTTCGAGAAATAATACTGCAGCGTGCTGTGAACTGCGTTAAATATTTTTTATCGACTGGCTTACATATCCAGTTTTGATTTATATAAATACATATATTTTTATTTTATACTTTACGCTTAACCCTTCTCAATCTAAAAGGCGACTCGGGTCCAGCAGAGATACAAAAGAGTACTGTAGAAGATAATAATGCTCATAGTAGTATGGACTACAATAATAATATCACAACCAAAAAATAAGTGCAACTATATCGATTGCTTGTACAACACTACAGCGCCGCCGGCAAGCACGCGCCAGCTCAGTCCGGCAAAAATACGCGACCCCCGACACTAACCGAATTATTCTCGGTCCAGGTTCGATTCCCGATCAGATGACGCTAGATATTGCGCCGCCGATTAATCAACGCAAATATCGTTCGAGATCAAACGGTATCCGTGTTTTGTCATTGTTTACCGTTAAATTTGTTGCTTTTGCCGTTGTATTCCAAGCTGGGTGCTGATTATCTAAGTTTTAATATTAGAACACAGTTTTATTATTGGATATTAGTGCTCGTTGTATCAAAAGGGTAGTTCCATGTTATATAAGGTGAGGTATTGTTTCGATTTTGTAAATTTCTTTATTTAATTTAAAAAAAATAAAGAAACAAACGACGCTACATTAATGTGAGTAATAACAACCATTATTGTACGACGGTATCTACTTTTTAACTTACGAACCAAAGGGAGTATAAATAAGTAATAAATAAATAAATGCAAGCAATTCACGATTGAAGTACCTTGTAAACGTCTGTCGGGTCTATAATTGCAAGCAAATATTCGCTTATCATACAGTAATAGGCCACAACGACAATATATCGAAATGCGCCCACTCCGACTTTTAACTATGCTTGACAATTTTCTTTTAAGTTATACTCGACTATCGAATTGGTATAAAAGATGTATTTTAATTTAGTACCTTTAAATTTGATTTTATGTCTAATACAGGCAAGATCATTCAGCATTAAGCCTTTCATATTTTCTCCTCATAAAATGATAAGGGTTAGGTTAGGATACAATCTGCCACGTCGACCAAGTGCGGATGATATACTTCACATGACACAGAGAAAATTATGAAGAGCTCTGTGACGTATACATTCAAAATAATACCCTCTACTGTCATACCACATTATACTAATTATTTTTATATCATATCGACTGCCTCGTTGGTCATGTTGGTTGCAAGTGCGACTGCCGATCGGGAGGTCCCGGGTTCGATTCCCGGGTCAAACA
>DWEJ01001765.1:0-12432 GCA_018245835.1 Mysoria sejanus stolli | reverse complement strand
GATGCATGGCAATAGGCTCACCACCTATTCCATAGTGGGACGTAAACGTAACTGGTGAAACGTGGGAGTGTTCTGCACTCCTCTGCCTACCTCCTTCGTTTACGTTTACGTTCTCTACCGTTACGTTTACGTTCTCCTCCCATTTATTCCAGTTAGTAACTTTTAAAATTTTGCAAGATTTCCAATAAGTTGATTTACGTGTGATTATTACAAGACAACAGGATTAACAGGATAGGGGTAACTTAAGTCTTAAAAATAAAATAAGTTGAGTCTTGTCAATAAACCAAGAATTTTGCCAATATCTGGCCACAACCGCAGTTAGCTTAGCTACATACTAGAAACGTAAATATGAAAATGAATGCTATTTTCCTTAATATTTCGTTATTAAAGTTTTAAGTTATACTAAGTTATGCTAACTTGACGGTTCAATAATATAGGTCACTGGGTTATACAATAGATAAGCATTAAAACAATTTTATGAAACAATGGTAATTTATCTTTGCAGATGGTACAATTCAAAGGCCTTTAGCGGCCACCAGCTAACTTTAATCTGAATATTGCAATACGTGTTTAAACTATTAATCAGCGTTCAGTTAAATTTTGGGTGAAATTGTAAAAAACAAATAGAATTTTCGCCAGCATCTTGGTAGATCGTGTTTATCTTAGATTCCTCTAACTAAATTTCGCCGGCAGGAAGGAACAAAAACGTAGTTTCATCGAACAACTAATACTGACACAGTTTACAAACTGTTCCTTTGATGTTGCGTCAAGTTCCGCTTTTTGCGATACGGTTTTAAATTGGAATACGTATTGCTGTTTCATGTTTTTTGAGGAATCACTAAAACAAAGAATGATATCGGTTATTAATGTTACCGTTTCCGAGTAGCGTTAAAAATCATAAGGAAGTTAGGATTTTTTTGAGTTTACTTTGAAATCCATACTTACTAATATTATAAATTCGAAAGTAACTGTGTCTGTCTGTTACGCTTTTACGCTTAAACCACTGCATCGATTTTTAAAAAAATTGGCAAAAACATAGATAAGACTTTTAGTAAGGACATAGGATAGTTTTAATCCCAATAATCCTACAGGAACGGGAGATATAACGATTAATGTTGAAAAATCTTGCATGCTGGCAGCTATACCCGTGTGCGCCGCGTAAACCAGCAGAGATACAGCAAAGTAATGTATTAAAGAATTGTAGACCTATAAAAATACTACAAAAGTTCAACTTGTAATCCCCTAAGAGGTGGCAGAGGAATTCAGAACTATCCCACGTCTCACCGCATACGTTTTTTTTTACGTCGCACTATGGAATAGGTGGTGAGCCTATCGCCATGCATCGGGCACATATCCAGACTCCGAATCACTACTAGAACTTTAATTTAACTCAGATTTTCTAGAATTTTTCTAGAAATTTTCTGATTTAGAAAATTCTAAATTAGAAAAATTCTTTTGTAATGTTCGACCCGGGAATCGAACCCAGGACCTCTCGATCGGCAGTCGCACTTGCAACCAACACGACCAACGAGGCAGTCAGTTATTTTTTCACCTCGATTAAGGTATCTCGATTAATATCCTCAGGTGCCATAATAAAGAATTTTTTAGCTCTTTCAATTTTGTACGTTGTACTTATGGTAACGACTCTAGTATAGTTATTGTTAAAGCTTTTTCTTCGTCACGTCAATAGCTGATAGTACGTATTATTAGACTAAAAACGATTGTTTTCAAATAACATTAGCCTAATTTATTAGTGTAAATATTGACTACAAAATAATAAAACTTTTTTATATTATCTGAACAAACACCGATGGAATATTACTCACTTTTTCATATCCCAAGAAGAGTACACTTTACGGTTTTAAAGATATTTATCATAAAAGAATTTAATGTATTTCCACCTTATTTTGAAGACATATCACCATCATCGAGACATCAAATACAATTGGGTATTGAATAAAACAAGTAAATAACCGAAACGTTTTATTTAAATTACAATTTTCTTATATAAATTACGCTCTTTTAATTATAACTGGAAGCCTCTACATAAACATAAAAGAAGTAGTTTTACATATAACAAAAAACCATAGTTAAGGTAGATATATAAATTTAGTATATCTTAGATTTAATGTCGGAGTATACTGGTCAGAGGTTATGTCCCATATGGTGGCATTCAGTTTTCACCTAGAAACAGAAATTAAATAAAATAAATGTGGCATTGTATATACAGGTGTATACCTTCATACGACAAATAATTTGACCACAAGTACGACTCCTTCCTTATTACATGTTGCAATAATTAAAAAATACTTAACATCAAATTTAAAAAAAAAATTTTTCAAACAAACTTAATAATAAATAATGGGGTTAAAAATAGAAAGACATCTGTACACATCTTTTCAGTCACCTTTGATAAGAATGCATAATAACAATTTTTACACGCAGTGTGATCTTGTGTCCTATGAATAAGGTATATTTGACGAATTTGCAGTTTTATTACGACTTGATTTATAAATTTTGTGCGATGGAGTAATATTAGATAAAGATGTAGAAAATTGGAAAAATGGAAAAAAATTCCTGTGCCTAAAGTATTAAAGATATTTGATTGAAAATTTGTGTGGAGGGTTGCGTGATAGATACGTTCATGTTGTTAAATTATTTGTCGTATGAACAAATACACCTTGTATATTGTCATGCATAAATTGAGTAAGTGTAAGTTTGTTGCGTGTTTTATAAATAAATTTAATATATTTTATGGCATAAAAATTATAACTTTAAATTTGATTTATTTACATTAAATATGTATGTGTATTTTAATTACAAAATATTATTTATATAACATGTTAATGTAGAATTTGTAAAACTACACAAGACGAAATGTATTAATAATATATGTAGTATATAGGTAGTCAGTTACAGCCCAAATTTGATTACATTATCTTATAAATATGTTTATAAAATATTTAAAAACAAAACAAACAATAGATAAATCACTTCAAGAAAAACATGCAGACATAAAATCGAATACATGCGGAATTTTAAATAGGTACTAATTTAATCTAAGCAGTACTACAATGACATTTTTAATCACTACGCCACAGAGAAGCGAGTTGAAACGTTTTTGTAATATTATAACTAAGAAACATGTGATATCTTATAAACAACTGAAATAAACGGTTTTGTTTAGTATGAGAGTCTCAAACCCATTCAAAATTTTGATCAATGGGGCGAACTAGTAATCGAAAACATGATTGTTTGATGCACAATTGATAATAATGTAAATAAGACAATCACAGGTCTACGTCACAGATTAAATATATTTTCATCAATATTATTTTCATTACAATACAATTATATACAATTTATACATTTGCTAGGGGATAAGAACTTGCTTTCTTAAGTATATGTAATGTATTTAAACAATACGCTTAATTATTACTAAGTAAGAACTGTATAAAAATATTCTTTAATATCAGATTTTAATATAACAATGAAATTTTTCTTGACAAATATTGGGTTTAACCTTTATTTATTTTTAAAAATTGAATAAAAAATTATAGCCATATAATTAACGAAACTAAATTAACAATAGTGTTACAGTAATAGCATTGCGATGATAGTGATCATAGCTAGCAGTAAGGCGAGTAGGGTCAGCCAATCCGCATCTGCCAAGTGCTGGGAGAGCATCACAGTGTACGAGCAAGCTAACATCAAAGTGCCTGAATCGTGCCAATCGCGCTTGTTCTTCGAACTATTGCCTGCTAAAACAATCAAATAACATACGATAAACTTGAAAGGTTAGTGTTGCATACTAAAATATAGGTAACATTGACAAAACGACATTGATATGAAAACACAATGAGCGGGATGCAGATGATCAAAGTGAAATCCAAATACCATGCATGATAATAGACCACGTACCTTTGTTATCATTTTGTGAATTGTTACATTGCCTTATGTTTCGCCATGGGACTATATTTGTTGGCAGTGAATTACTTTGACTAGGAGAACCATCATCCATAGAATCTGTTCTTAAGTGCTGATTCATCGTTTTAACAAGCTTTGGTGAACTAAGGTCGTCACGAGATTCACTTTTTCTTTCCTTATTACTTTCTTTATCCATTTCAGCTGAGGATTTTGCTTCACTATTCAATTTGAATATAGTGGCTAATTCTTCAGATGAGTTATATTCAGTTGAATCAGCAGTATCTTTTTCCTTATAAGCCAATTCATTTTCGTAAATAGAGAGATTACCTGAACCTCTGTTAGGAACACAATGTTTGTTTTCACTGTGTATTACTTCGTCTAACTGTTCTCCAACTTCAGAGATACCTGCGACATGATTGGTTGTAGAAATAGACTCACGTTGTTGTGTTTTTGAAACAAATAACTTTTCATTGACCTCAGATATACCAGCAATTAAATCCGAAATGCCATCTTTCAATTCCTTGAAAGCTTTGATGCCATCTATTTCCTTTACTTTATCATCTGTATTTAAGAAAGGATTAAGTGACTTGATTGTTTGGACAGGAGTTTCAACGTAATTTTCATTATTTATACTTTCAATTTTCTTTGTATCATCTTTTACAGTCACTGGTACAACGTCTGGTATCATTTTAGCATCTAGGAGTGCAGCTGTTGTTTCCTGAGCTTTTAATTTTGCTTCCACGCTATCCATATAATTAGATAATCTTGAGCTTTCATCGTCAAATTTAAGTTCCTTTTCGAAACTAAACTTAAGCTGGTCTTCAACTCTATGCAATTGGTCCGATATCATCAGTAAACTGTGCTCGGTTTTTTTGCCTTTATTTTGTTGATCATCGTTATCAATAACAGTATCATTCGTTTTTGCATTGCTCAAGATTTCAGAATAGATATTATCCTGTTTTGTATCAGACACGGAATTATTAGTCATGTCGTATGATTTATTAGTTAAACCATTTAAAAATATTAGCCTGCTATCAGATATTCTGCTTTGAACATCTGTCATATCGTTCTTATTTCTGTTTTTATCTAATTCAGCTAAAGCTACTCCTAATTTGTTACTCGTGTCCATTGCTTCTTGTGCTAACATACTAAGGACATGTTGGAATTCGTCTTTTGAAGACCTTTTAGATAGAGGTGATCTGTTTGATGGTGATGAGCTTTTAGACTTTTCACAAGATGGTGGCTTAGCATAACATTTATCATCATTGTGAATGAATGAATCGTCTTTTGCAAAATGATGTGATGGCACGTGAGAGTTATTGACAAATATGTTCACGGTATTGTGACGATGTTTTACCTTATTACGAGGATAGTGGTCTTGTTCATTGTCGTTTTTTTCGAACGTATCACGAAGCCGCTTCATAACGTCGCTGTTGCTATAAGTTTTTTGAAGGCTGGTTACTTTACTCGTGTTAAGAGCGTCGTCTATTTCCTTTTGTATCATTGAAAATATGTTAGCTGACAAGGACCTTACAGCACGTTTTTTTTTCATACTGGCTGATGATTCCTTACTATAAGGAAATTCGATATAGTTAGGATTGTTATTAGTATGCCCATTAAAATCGTCCCCATTGAATAAGGATGAATGTCTATTGTCTTTCCGTAAGCTTCTATAAGCAAGATCATCTGATACAATGTCTGGTGACCGCTTTGGAATAAATCGAGATCTTCCTTTGTTTTCCGGCTTTGCATGTAAATAATCACTTTGAGGAGCGGGTGATACAGGCCCCACTGGAATACCGAATGGAGGTTGAGGATCTATAGTTTTCAAACGATTATTAGTTTGTTTTATTGTTCTATACATAACGTCATCGTGAACTATATCAGGTTCATTGCGCTCTGAATGTTTATCGTCATCCGATGCATAGGGTACATATACAGGTGAAGCTAACATGTAGCTTATCTGAGCTTGAGCTTCCCTGAAATTTGGTTTTTCCTTTGAAAAGGAATTCATTCGTCGAAACGCCATGTCATCCTGTAACTTGTCAGGTAACGTAGATCTTCGTGATATGCGTCTTAACGGTGTCGTAGGCTGACTTCGCAATTGTAGCTCGTCATCATTTCCATTCCAGTCATTAAATTGTTCGTTAAATTTCGGTGTCATTAATTCTCGACGTTCAGCTCTATCTAATAAATCTTCGTCTCCCAATCCCAAGCTATTATAAATAGCTTCTAATTCATTTAGAGCATCGTCGAGATTAGTTGATTTTCGACGTTCTGAATTTTTTTCGTCGTCGGAGGGTATTTGATTAGCACTAGAAATATATGTATCAGATTTGTGGCGAACATGCGTTTTTGAAGTGGGAGATGTAACAACTTTTGGTGGTTCTACGGTAACTGATCTTTTGTATTCCGTTGTAGCTTTCCAAACTTGAGCACCATCAATGGTATCAATAGACTTACTTTGGCGATTTTTGTTATCCACATTATCGATTTTGTCTTTTGTTGTATCTTTACCAAATATTTTATGATCAGTGCAACTGTTTTGCAGGTGTGTATTACTTGCGTAGTCACTGTTATTTCTAGAATTTGAAAATACATTTTGTTGTCGCCTATGTTTTTCTGCTTCATCCATTTTTCTCCAAAATTCTGATGCGTTTCTTGGACGTTTATAAAAATTTTCCATTAGTTTAGAAGAGGTCTGGGAATCACTTAGATATTGGTTTTCTAAACCGTTTTGACTAGTTTTAATACTAATTGGTCTACGAGACCTTGGGCTTTGATCAGCATAATATAAATAATCATGTCTCAATTGTACTGGTTCTGGCTTTATTATACTCGACTGGTCAACTTTTTTCCGCCATGGTGGCGTATTCATATACATTCCATAATGATTAGGCTCGGCAGAAACTGATGCTGGTCTACGCGGTTGTTCAGTTTTGTACCTAGTATTCTGCAAGTATTCTTGATGTTGCATAGCAATATGGTCTTCTGAGTTAGATATAGGTCGTCGCAAACCATTGCTTACATAACCCGTAGATCTCTCTTGACTTCTTCTCATTATTCTTTCAAAATCATTGTTAGGTACACCATGGGTGACGTTTTGATTAATAACATTCCGATCAGCTACTAATGGGTTGTTTTCGTAATACATCGATATAGGTGTTGCTACTTTTCGCTGCATATCCCTAGGAGGTGGGATTGGCGGAGCTCTTTCTTCTTTTTTGACATTTGGAACATTACCAAGTGGAAATTTCACACACATTATTTTGTCAGGATTTTCGTACTGGTTCAACATACTTCTTTCTCTGTTACTGTTAGCGTAAAGCGAATCTCTGTTAACGTTATTTGGATAATGGATAGAATAGTTAATATGTTCATTGTTAACTTTAGCACTGAAATTAATAGATGATGGATAACTTTGGGTTGAAGGGAATGAGGATACAGATTCCGATTTCGTAGGCCGTCGACCTAAGTCATTAACATTTAACTGATCAGTTTTGCTCTTATTTGATTGTTCACGTTTACAAGTTCCATAGCCACTACTTTGGCTTGTTGGAGTCCTTGTCAACATTTCAACTTCGGCCTTTGTATAGCCTTGTTGTAATAGTTCAGCTTCCTTGTTAAGTTGATTTTCTTCATCACGAGATAATCTCTTAATATACCTCTCATTTCTAGCACTTCGGGATCTTTTATTTAAAGAACTATCACGTGATCGCAGCAACGATTCGTCACTACGAAAACGAATAATAGAGGATGAATTAGATGATTTAAGTGAATCTTCGTCACTACTCGATTCTCCTCTCATGCTATTCCTTAGAGCTTCAACTCGTGCTTTCAATCGGCCCTTCCTTGTCTTTCTTGAAGGTGTTTCTAATCCACTCCTTCCTGATCTGCTGGAAGTGTCATCTTTTAAACTAAGGGATTCTTTTGACGCCCCGAATTTATCTTGAGCTTTATATTTAACAATAAAGCCAGCTGATGGATCCGATAAGACACCATCATCGTTAACTTCCCGTAGGTTTGGTTTAGCTAAGCTTTGAGCTCGTCTTGTGTCTCTGATTACTATGTGATCAAAATTATTGACTGCTGGTGGTCTCTTCTTCTTTTTTGTTTTTCTTTTAGACGGAGATTTGGAACTATTTCCATCTTCGCTTTGCGAGGATGAACCACTTTCTTCTTCCTTTTTCTTCCTTCTGAAAAGTTTTCCAATGGACCATTTCTTGTCTTTCTTAATACGTTCAGTTTCGAGTTCAGGCTGAATTGGTCTGTCTCCGCGGCGCTGGACTGAGGCATATTCTTCGTTATAGGGCCGATAGGATGCCGAAGGACCCGTGAGTTCACGATGGGGCACTGGCGGTGAGTTGACAGTCTGAAATTTATAAAACGAATGTGTTAATTACGTTGACAATTATGCTTTTTTGTGGTTGATCGTCTTTTTAAATTTAAAAGATCATGTTAAAAATTGGGCGAAGATCGGGCAGTGAAGCATGCATACGTGGGACGACTGTATGGTAAACACCCTGTTAGCTGTCCCTGGTATTGCTGGAAGGACGGAGTCATGAAAGAACTGAGCGAGCTTCAGGTGTAAAATTGGCCAGAGGAAGAGCAAAACAAAAATCATTGTGATATACCAATATACATAATTTGAACGAAATAATGTTCAAGTAATAGAAACATTCATTACGTACATATGCAGAACTAGGCATATTGTAAACAAGTATAAATCGATGTTTAGGTGTCTGCTGAGAGGAATTTAAAATAAGACAAACAATATCGCCCCGCTGTCTCCTATGCGGAGGAAGCAAGGACGGCTTCTTGGCAAAGGTTCAGAGTTTTGAAATGTAGTTATTCATCATATTCGTGTGTATAGATTAAAAATTTAGGAAGTATGTAGTTACGTGTTTATTTCAACGTTATCGTAATGTTATTACAGGGTCAACATATAGTTCAAAGACGAGTTGTATGAAATACATATATATTGTAACATAATAAAATCTTATAATCGTTCCACGTTTTGTATAATGTGCAAATATTGCTCTGCGGTTGTATATTCATACAATACACACACACATGTAAACATATTCACACATCGTTATTAGCTGTCTCTAAATATAAATGTAACCAGTCGCTCTTGAATTTAGTGGCTTGTATCTTCTTGTTTTAAGACATCTTCCCACCTGGTCGCCTTGTTATCCTTTGGCTGTCTTAACACCTTTATTTAAAACATTTTTAATTCAGTTATGTCTTTTATGCCTCTCACTTGTAGTTTGGGCGGTCCGTTGAAACTGCTCGAGTCTCACAATCAGAGCATTTTTTACTAAGTCGTTTAAATGCGAATTGGTCGAGTAACGACTGCTCTACATATTTATTAATTTTTTTAGACCTCCTTTAAGATCTTTAGATATATTTGACAATTCTTACTAATAATTTAAGGTTATTTGAAGTAAAAGCTCCATTACTAAAAAATTTACAGTAATTATCTCTATTTAATTGTCTTTAATGTTTGTGAACAATCTGTGACATTTTAAAATACACCCAGCTCGTTATGATTCAGAATCTGAAACGATTTTTACGATTTCTTAAACATGGGTGATTACCTATTTCAACGATTTCGGAGTATAACTATCACTTACAGGTAAGAACGATTTGAAGTAGTCATTCGACGTCCGCTCCGCCACCCCAATCATGGCAACCATGATCACAAACACTTATTTAAAGACCGTTACAAATATTCCGGCACCCACTCTACGAAAATCTAGCATGATTTTGCTGCTTATGTCACAATCAGTCAATAAATTAATATTTTTTACACATTTTATTTCTTACACGTAGTACCTATGTCCCTTTATTCTTGACCTTTTAAAATCTAGAGCATCGTAATGTAAACACAAATTTTAATCACTGTTTCTTTATACTATGTATGTTTACTTCAACCGTAATAAAACACTTTTTTTACACTTCGTTATAAATTTTACTATCGTATCATTTCAAGAAGATAATTTAAGTACACTATTGTCTGATTTCCAGTATTTTCCTAAGAAAAGGAGAGGTGCGCGTGCGTTCCTTTAGACTGTCCGCGCAGACTTACTGATTATTTCAGTGCTGTTATGAATACACCGACTGAGTTCCATTTATATCAGACGTGACGTCGCACGTTCCGAAAAGAGGTTTTGTTTATATTGACTTTTAATGTGTCAGGATTTTCATAGATTTCCCTTGTTTTCTTCGTCTGTTCATCACATACATACATATCTTCATGCCAGACCCCTTACAGTGTAAGCAGAGAGCACCGAGTGCCAAATATATCTATCCTTAGAGACCTGTCGCGCTTCTTCTACATTCATTACGCTCGCATACACGCTCGCTGGTTTTGGAGAGTTATTGCTGTCCCACCATATGTTCATTAGATAGTTAAAAACATTTTCCTTTAAATAGTTAAATCACTTATTTAGTTCGCTCGATAAAACATACTATATCAAACATTAGTCAACACAAATGTAAGTAGAGATCTTCCAATTTAAAAATCAACTCCCTTACAATAAATTTATTGTTTCAATGTGTGAAGGAAAGTTAATATTGCAACATTTTACTTGTGTGCGTGCGGCGACTTCGCTGCAAACTTGGACTCGTCTTCACACTAAGAAGTCAATTAATCGAGCGATTAGTACATCAATTGACTTACTATGGCGATGACCGCGCGTTTTGTTTGAAATGGTACGTCCAATCTGTTGCACGGTCGAGTCTATTATGCACTAGTTGGTCGACAAATCCTGTCATTAAAAGTAATTGATTGTGTTTATAATCGTTTACTGATGTGACTGACATCAAATTTTCGTGTCTTTGTTTGTCATCTAAATATTCAATTTGCATGTTTTCGTAAACACACTGAAGGGGCGTTCAATTTTAAAATAGACGATCTATAACAGTTGTTTAATCCATTCAATATGTAAGTTACAGCATTTTCGCAGTCCTCGCGATCTGCCATTCGTAAATATCTTATTCCTAACCTATACTAAATGCCTAGGACATGACATTCACGAAGGTATTCACGGTAGACCTTCATTTCGAGTTGCATAGCTTCACGATTTCTTATATCAATAGAGAACTAAGGACAATATCACATTTTACATTTACTTCAATATAAATATAAATGGTAACATTTCGCTAATTGTGGTGAATCAAACATTCCTGTAATAATAATTGGTATAACAAGACATTTTTAAAGAGATTTAAAATCATTACCTATACGATTTGTCGGTGTGTCGTCGCGTCAGAATATGGTCGAAAGCTGTGAATGAGACCGGGTCTATATTTTTCCGCTATAAACACAGCAGTGCCCCCGATGCTCCACAAGTCTTGTTATTTATAAAATTAGATCCCGAATTTTTTTTAGTCTAATGCAATTCTCGCATCGGAACGCTGGGAATTCACTCGACGGGATTATTTATACGTCTCAATGAGTTCTTTTTTGATTTATATCATGTTCACAGAAATAGACCCGTGATTTAAAGCTTTAAGGGACTAATGTTACAAGGAGCCTTTAAATAAATTCCTAAATAAACGTCTGGTATGGTAGGTAATTAATTGCCGTTAAACATTTATTTTAATTAGTGTTTGAAGTATTGAATTCTTTCTGTTCAGTCGTTTAAGTGTCTGACGCATTAACGTGCCATGCAGATAAAAACATAAGAGTGTATTAATTCTTAATTGCTTCTTAATTTTAAACTTTTAAATAGTTCAGGCAGCGGTTAGATTTTGGTTTGGTTTAAAAATGAGAACAGTTTTCAAACTAAGATTGAGTGTAGTTTCAAGGTGACGTATACCAAAGCTGTAAATAATAATAAAATTCATTAATTCCTCAGGAGTCATAGAGTCAAATATGGAACAATAGACAGTGAAGTAATGAGACGTCCAGGCATGAACGGTTGGAGTAGATGAAACAGTTAACCACCGGATTTAACTGACAGTAAGCACGTAACCATTATGCGGTTTCTACGGATGTCCAATGCAAATGCAATTACAGTAATCTAATCATGGTTGAACGTATAGTTACGTGTTCATTCCGGAGTTAATTACAATTCTAAAACTTTGTTCGCAACTTGTAATTTCATGGCTTCTCTTGTTTTCTATTAGCCATTAATTTACTTACCTTTTTATACGAATAATTAATAATAAAATTATGTTAGCATATTATTTATTTTTTGTGTATTAGTTACAATAAGAACTTAAATGTTTTCACTGCACTTGGGAAAGGATTATCTGACATCGCGAGTAAATCTTAAAAAAATATATTGTGCTGTGAATAAATTATTTTTATTTAAATGGAAAGTCCAAATAGGGGCTAAGGTGACTCTGTTTTATAAGTAGGAACAATGTTATGATAATTCTAATTAATTATTTACCTCAGATAAAATATAAGATAATGTTTTTTTTTTTTTATATCTTCACGCCTATAATCCCCGAAGAGGTAGGCAGAGGAATGCAGAACACTCCCACGTCTCA
>DWEJ01001764.1:0-12432 GCA_018245835.1 Mysoria sejanus stolli | reverse complement strand
ATGTTGTGCATTCCCCTGCCTACCACTTCGGGGATTACAGGCGTGAAGTTACGTTTAAATAAAAATACAACCATACACAACTTGAAAAAGTGTCATTGTCTCAGCAATATCTTTTCTGATACATCAAAGCTTTATATTTTACATAATATCACTTCTATATTTCTCTAAAGAGGTAGGTAGAGAAACATAGTACACTAAGTATGAGAGCGTATCTCTACAAATAGTGTATAAAAAGTTACAAAGGCACTATTAAAAAGAGATAGATATATCAAGACACGAAGCTTTTATCTGACATACAAAAGCTCTAATAGCTATTGTCAGCTTACATTGAATACGAGCGTGGTTTCAGAAGGCTTACCCTGTACCACATACTAGGCAGTACGCCACCGGTCGTCGCACGGTGAAGACGTCTCCTGCATGGTTGACCTGCATTAAAACTTTCGCGTACGTTATCTTAGAAATGAGTGGACGTGTTTAACTGCTTTGTCGGTGTTTTTTTGCCGCTTGGATGTCATTTTCAATTTTCATTCTGTGATGACTTAATATTTGGATGGTAAGTAACTATTAGTTAAAATTGTTGAGAAAAGTAAATGTTACGACAAACACTGTCAATATTTTATTGTTTATTAATTGTACGGGAAATCTATACATACTGTCTTAGCAATACGAGTATATCTTAACCTTTTTTGATGTCATAGAATATTTTTTTTATTTACGAGTATTTTACTCATAATATATTGTATGGCGAAAATTTAATTTAATGTATTTTTTATGTCTCTACATGTTAATAAATAAGCACGTCAATATTTAAACACTATTTAACAAGTAACATAAATAAGACACTTTTATTACACATGCAATATTATTACAACAAGATAATAATTTGACCAATTGTTAAAATATCATTTTTATTCTCTAAAAAACTTTCTTTGTTTTGCTCAATCGTTGCCTCATTGATACAGTTGAGAAGATTCAACTTAATATTTAAAAAAATCTAATAAGATGCGACGAAAGTTATTAACTTGTCTAGGATCATCTGACTACAGTCTACATGTTACGAAAAGAGTGCTACGTTCTTATTTATTCTTGAATGTAATTGTGTAACATCTGCTCTATTGTATATGAATATATGTACATTACAACATTTTAAAACAAAAATTAAAATTTTTATTTTTAATAAAAATTTATTTTACGAATTTTATAACTTAGTCACCTTTGTTAAAAAGAACGACAAAAGATTAGCTAGCAGTCGCAAGGAGTCATAGGAACCTTAAGGTATCCGCTAAGGTGTCGGATAAGACTATTAGAGTCCAGTTGTTATACTACATAGGACATTGTTAATAAGATCATAAAGGCTGCTGAAATTGGAATGGTTAGTATCACTCGCACGCTTAGTATTGCTACATATTGGTACTGCTAGTATCTGTCCTATCCTAGGCTATTCAAATATCCGTTGCTATTTATGAAGACAGAGACCGTTGTTTTAATTAACACGTGAACCGGAAACCACACCCTCCGGATCGAAGTACAAATCGCCACAGTAGCAATTGTCTAACGGTAAAAATAGGTGTCGCGGCAGTGCTCCCCTGCAAACCATATACATTGCATTGTTTTACCGAGTCTTGGAACACGAATAAATGGCCCTCCTAGCCAACAGGACGAGGTCTGAATGAAGTGGCGATATGCTAAGTATGAATATATTATTTTACAATTTTACATTATACGTCACTAAGGTTGAATCCATAGTTTTATTTTGATACTGATATAATACTCCAAATCAATTGCTTTTATATTAGTCCTATCTACGTTCTCATACCTAGTAAATTGTTGAATGTTTTTAACTTAGCTGTTCTTATAGTCGGAGTCTGTATGTGTTGGGCATATCACAATAACTCACCAACTATTTCAGTGGGACATAAATGTGACTGGTGAAACGTGACAGTATACTTCACTCTGCTGTCTATCTCTTCGGAGAGTACAGGCGTGATGTTACATTTGTCATATGTATAATAAATTATCGTAAATATCGTGATCTTCGAACTCACATTCTTACCACTACTTCACGTTTATATAAATGTTCACAATTGTTTGTTCTAAATTCGATTAAGTCAAAAAAATGTTATAGCTAATACGCCATGTTGAAAATTGCATTATATTTAAAATTATTTAAGTTGCAATAGTAAGATAAATATTGATTTTAAATCATGTACCAGCAATAAGCTGAATAAGCATTTCTAGATATTAACACAACGTTATCAGGAATCTTGACATTTCAATCTCATCTTTTACGGATTTGCTTTGACTTTACCTCACACGTGATTTTTCAACAAATTACGCCTTAGCTCTCTCCAGTGACATCCGTACCACAGACAATATTTACGATTGTAATTATGACTTTAGTTTTACTCCGTGTATACAAAGGAAACTATATACATACATGATTATGAAACAGTTTTATCACCAGAGCTTTTATTTCGCGTGACTGACCGTCGAAGACTCGCCGTTCGTTACGATTTTTGTGTTTACAGATTTGCGTTTAACTATGATCTCAGTAAGTGAAAAATTAGGTGTGCCTATGATGGGGATTGCCGTAAAATGCTTATTCATCCTATTAAACACGTTAATTTTGTACCGGGATGATAAAACTATATCTTTTTTTAATATAGGCTAAGATGTGTAGGCACTGCTTTGAACACTCAACGTTTACTAACTCGGTAGTCAATTATTAAAAAGAAATCAATATTGTTGACTTAGGCGGTCATTCATTGATCAATAACAAAATTTAACTTCACGTCTGTAATCCCGAAAGAGGTATGTGGAATTTGTGGTGAGCCTATTTCTATACTCCGGCCACATATCTTGACTCAGAACTATCACTAGAACATCTAAATAAAAAAAAATTTGTAACGCCTGACCCGGGAATCCAACCCGGGACCTGCCGACCGGCAGTCGCACTTGCAGCCAACGCGACTCACGAGCCAATCAAAAAAGTAAAAAAGAAAATAATTTCAATTTTATATTTTTTTATGTTATCTTTTAAATTTAATAATAAGGTAAAAGTTATGGTCATGCTCAGTGAATTATGGTAACAGTTATCACGCAAATAAGACATGAAATACTCATAATATATGTTCCAAGTAACGGTTTAATTTCTCTTTTTATTATATTAGTCAATTTAATATGCTACAGAATAAGAAACTAAATATTTACAATTGATTTCGTTTTTTAATCCTATCTATATTCTCAAATAAGAAATAAACGTTAGTTTTATCTTAAAAATCCTACATACAGATACAAATATTTAGAAATTAAATGAATAAAGTAAATGTATTCATGTGTTACTATGAAGAGGTAATATCTCTTATGTATGCAATGGTATGCAACAAATTTTCAAAAAAATTTTCGTGCATCGGAGATCACTACAAGAACAACCCAGCTAAGAGCACCTATAAGGTAGTTATGAAGCCTTCTACGTCAAAATCTATTTGAAAATCAACGAACAAGAATATAACTAATAAACTTAAAATTCAGAACAAGTTAAAGTATATCATGAATTTTCCTCGGTACGAAAAATCAGCGGTAAGCGATATTGATTTGCGATAAAACATAATGAGGAACATCAAATCAATAATACCATCAGTAAAGACTCACCACTAATAAACTTTAAATTTATTCCACGACTCGAACATCTATAAAACGAGATAGAATTTTCATTATACCCCAATTAAGCGGACGAACTTTTATGTAGGTTATCTAAACAGCTTTTATCTAGAGATCGTAAAAGTTCTGCCTTAGGCGTACAGGTTTAGAGTGTTCCTAATAAAACATAACTGCGCACTAGTAATATAGTTTCCAGTCGCATATCATTATCGAAAGTTTACTGAAAATACGATATTATGGTTTTATAACATGTCACTAACTTCTCCTATCAATATATTTCATGTTTGCTCTACCTATGTATATCAGAGTGTGTTCTAGATAAGATAGATCATATGTGAAAATTATTGTATAATAATACTGATATACAGAAATGTAGTATAATGATAGCAATAAAGTTTGATTCATGAAATTTTTAAAATAATATGTTGCACTTGCTCGATAGCACTGATAAGTATCATTTTTAGACCAATAACTGTTTATAGTCAATAATGGTTTCGAATCAAAAGGTATAGAAAATCGTATTGAGAAAATTGTCTTCCTAAGCTAAAAGATCCTTTTATCTAACAAGTCCATTCTACGACACCTACATGCGTTTCACAAGTATAAATATAATGACAATAGTGTTTCAGGTATATAACACTTCATTTATAATAGACAGGTGTATATTTTTTCGAATAGTTACTTAATATGTTCCCACCCGTCTTTTGTGAAATCTTTGGAATTTGACTATAAGAATCATTTGGTTCAGTAGTTGTATTGTTTAATGTCTTGACGGTTACAGGAGAAGATTTTTGTAAGAAACCCGAGCTCTCAAGGAAAGGATCACGTTTTACCTAATAAAATCCCTAGACGGCAACACATCGCCCGTAGTGGAGTGTTGGGATCTCAACATGCGTATACCCGGACATAGACAACTCCATTATATTTTCCCCGGAAATGAATGGAAGGTTTCAGGGGAAAGTCATGTTATTGTGTTAAGTCGCAGTTTGTTCGTCGCTTTGCAATTTATTTCACACAGTTATATAAATGTAGAGACGGTTTGAACATCTTCCTTTTTCAATCATGAGAGTAGAGAAAGTATATAGTTCATGAGATGCAAATTTTTATGTCGTAAAATTTAAGAACAGCGCACAGCGCTCATGTAATGCCAAGTATTACGTACATATTTTTAATGAGCTTGATGCTTTACAAATTTTAGAACACCCCTTAATACACGGAAAGTATAATAACGTGCAATAGTCATATAAAATACAAAAGTCCTATAACATGCACATGTCTTATAACTTGTACAGTCCTAAACGTCCTATGCATCTTTCAATAGCGCTCTACAAATTATGACCTCCTGAACTAACCGTAACAATCTATATTACTCAGTGGTATACTCGTATTATAATTAATTATACAGATTACAATTAGGTTTATGTATAAATGCATATCAATACGCTCAATTGAAACAAATCTTTGTCCAAATTTGTGAAAACGAAGTTGTCTTTAAATACTTATAGGCTTTAAATTATGCTAGTGATTCGTTTGATTTGACAACATTTCACTTTTAATTTTTTATAACTAGTTTATCAATCATTTGTGTATCCAACAACTAATATCAAGATCCGTATCTTTGAGTACTGACACCAAAGTGATCGATTTTCGGTTCTCCAACATCTTAATAACGCTTGCCAATCAAATATGGAACAAAAGGGCTTAGACAATTGCTTCGACATAGATCTGAAATAACCAAGCGTGATCTTGTTACCAAAGTGTATTTCAGTTACAAGTAATGATCATTAAAATAGCAACATTATTCTGAAACTAGAATGATATATATTTTGATAGAATAAAGACTGATAGAACTTATTCCATAGTGGGACGTAAAGGTAGTTGGTGAAACGTGGGAGTGTACTATGTACATTGCCTACCTCTTCGAGGATTACAGGAATGGTGTTACGCAGAATAATGACCGATACAAAATTTAGCAACCACTAATGAAAACCGAAATTAAATTTTCAGCCTTCATTTTACGTAAATAATAGTCGTAAGCGGTCAATTATAATGCTCATATCCATTAATCAAACGCGATATACTCATATCATAACAAGCACTTAAATTCATAAATTAAGCACCTGTAATACATATTTAATATATTTTAATGTACTGTTACTTTGAACACCTCAGAAGCTAGGTTTCTCACGGCTAGGTCATAAATTCGCGTGACATTGCGTATTCGTGAGTTACGACACACATTTATATTTGGACCACGTTCCATTGTTACCGACATTACGTTAAAAGCAATTCATATTGTACCACTAACACTTGGCTTTCACTACTTAAGACGTACATGTAAAGCTTTTATCAATCTTTGGAATAAACTTTGGAGCTCAGTTATACGCATTATCTGAAGATCAAAGTGGTGAAAAAATTTATAAAACTATATAAAGTTATAAACTATATAAAGTTTTTTATATTACGTTTACTTTTTAAATTTGACTGCGCCATATTGGTCGTATTTGTTGCAAGCGCAAGAAACGATTGAGAGGTTCTGGGTTCAAATCCCGGGTTGGACACTATTGGATTTTTCTAACTCAGTTTTTCTAGTAGTTTCTCGGTTTCTGGATATAGGTACGATGTATGGCAATAGACTCACCGCCTATTTCATAGTGGGACGTAAACGTAACTGGTGTAACGAAGGAGTGTACCTCCTCTACCTGCCTCTGTGATTACATGTTGGTATGCTAGAAGACACGACCACATATCAGTCATGCATCACCATAACTTTATTAGAAGTTAAATAAAGCACATTTACTAAAAATACATCGTTTAATACCGCTTCTTAGCGGTCATAGTTGATATTTGATTTCAGTTAAACTTAAATGGAAATGTTTTGAATGTAGAAGCAGGCAGCCTAAGCTAGACAATACTAACACACCAGTTCGTGCAAGCCCATCGTCTACAGAGGATGTAGACGAGTACGAGTGTCATGACCAATACGTCACTATGCGGCGGGACCGGCCGGCGACGGAGGGGTATATTACAGAAGGCACACTCAAGGAGATTTTAAGCAAAGAACTGAAAAAGGAGATTGAAGTAGTGCTAGAAGCTATGCTCACTCGCATGGTGTCTAACCAACTAAAGGACATAAAAAATCAATTTTCCGATTTTCAGTCGTCTTTAACATACATAAGCGGACAGTACGAGGATCTGAAAAACATTCTGAGCAGTACTTCATTGGAATTACAGAGCGTTAAGGAAGAAAATAAAGTCCTCAAAGAAAATTTAAACACATTGTCCGCTCGTGTAAAGGTCCTTGAGGATGACAATATTAAACAGCAACAGTGGGTGAGGCTTCAGAACGTCGAGATCACAGGCATTCCAGAAAACAAAGATGAAGATGCAGTTGCCATAGTTCAAAAATTGTGTAAACACATCGGTGTTACTGTGTCCCCCACTGACGTGGAGTTCGCGCATCGCGTGCAACCTCGGCGCGAAACCAGTGCGGCGCGCGCGCGTCCTATCATCGCCCGGTTCAAACATCGTGCCCTCAAAGACAAAATAATTGTTGCTGCGCGCAAATATCGTGATTTAAATACCAGAGAAGTGGGAATCGGAGGCGAACCCAGTAAAGTATATATAAACGAACACCTAACAAAAGATAATAAAATGCTCTTAACACTATGTAAGCAAAAAGGAAGAGAACTGAACTATAAATTTATTTGGATAAAAAACTGCCGAATTTTTATACGAAAAAACGAAACTTCTCCACCGATTCCCATAAACTCGATAGCAGACGTTGCAAAAATTGTATAGTAGTACAACACACAAATAAAAAGTCTCACTATACACGTACATATAGAAATAGTACTAGTAGTAATAAACACACAAATAGTTCAACACAAATATTACTATTAGCTTCTTACCTGATATTATCCCACTCACAATACACAGATTATACCTTACACTACATACACCACTCATACACACTCAACATATTATTCAAACACACATCACCTACACATTGCATTTACACACGTATTATATACAATATTATATCATTATTTTGTTTCATATTATTCCGACTTACGCAAAGAACACTAAAATATTATATTTACCTTTTTAATAAACATTATATTAACAATATTAACTACAAAATATCATACAAACTTACCCAAACACTATCTACATATTATATTTATATACTTACTAAATATCATATTAACAATACCTACACAACGTTCGACCGATTTAACCAAGCAATGCCTAAAATCATTTACAAAGTTACTAAATATTATACTAATAATACTTACATAATATTATACCGACTTATTCAAACAAAATCTAAACATTATATCTGCAAAGTTACTAAATCTTATATTAAAAATACCTGCATAATATTGTATCGATTTAACCTGGCATTATTTAAATGTTATATTTGTATACCTCTTCTATCCATTATAGCATGGTGTTTAATACAAATAACTTTAAGTTGTCTAAGTCATCAGTGGAATATAATATATAATAATATTAGCCTTATACTTTTTATACTTATACCTATAAGCACACTTATACTGTATTTTAGTAATAAGTGCCAGGGTTATTATTTTTATCAGTTTTATCATTCTAAAATATTATACCGTTGTAGTTTATTTATTCTTATTATTTACTTGGTGGTGGTATTGATGGAATGTATTAATATAAATATTATTGCCTATAAAATAGCTGCGTCGTGTCTTGTTGTAAGTTCTATCACAATCTTAATTTTTTTATAATGGATAACACTCTGAAAAAACTGAAACTTTTTTATCAGAATGTACGAGGTTTACGGACCAAAACTATTGAATTTTATAATAATTTACTACTACTTGATTTTGATGTAATATTGATAACGGAAACTTGGCTTTGTGAAAGTATTTTGGATTCTGAATTATGTGATGATAAATTCGTATTGTTTCGTCGAGATCGCGGGTCGTTGGGGGGAGGGGTAATGATACTGTGCGCTCAACATTTGCAGGCGCGGGTAAGGCTCGAGTGGCAATGTAATGATCTTGAGTGCGTTTGGGTCACCGTCCCACGCAATGCGCTAGGGTTGTCACAAGATCTGCATATAGCAACTATCTATATACCGCCCAATTCTTTACTTCCTTCGCGTACCCAGTTGTTTATAGAATATTTAACTCAAATACGTAATAATCATCCTAGCGATCATTTTATAATCGCAGGTGATTTTAATTTTCCATGTATTGACTGGACACCACTTGAGCCAGTCGTTTTGAAAAAGGGGTCGATCGAAATTCAAAACGCAGCGAGTAATTTAATTGAACAGTCTTCTTTACTGGGTTTACTACAGTATAATAAAACTTTAAATGTCGGTAATAAGGTTTTAGATTTGGTTCTCTCTGATTCAGCAATTTCGATATATAAATCTCATTTACCGATAGTTAATGAGGATTCATATCATCCTGCTTTGTCAATTATTGCTTCTGATTTTCTTGTACCCGGTCTAAAAACTCAATCGCGTATAAAATATCTTTTCAAGCGCGCTGACTTTCAGAAGATAACTAATATGTTAATCAATCATGATTGGTCTTTTATAATGGATAAAAATAAAAACATTGAGGCTGTAGTGAGCGCTTTTTATAATGTTATTAATAATTGTATTGAATCTTATGTACCACGAGTACGTTGTTCTGGTACATACACTTATCCAATTTGGTATAGCAGATCATTAATCAATTTAATTAAAGAAAAATTTAAAACTCATGTTAATTGGAAAAAGCACAATAATCCCATTGATTATGAACATTATGCAGAATTAAGACGTCGTCAAAAAGAATTACAAAATGCATGCTATAAGTCGTATATTACATTTTCACAACAAAAAATCAAAATTAATCCTAAATATTTTTGGTCTTATGTAAAATCAAAAAAGAAAAGTAGCTGCAATTATCCACAGCAAATGACATATAATGAATTGGTATTGGACAAACAATATGATATATGTACAGCCTTTAATAACTTTTTTGAAAAAAACTTTAACAAACCTGCGAAGCAGTATGCTGACGATCTTCCTGAGAATCCTTCACAAACACAAACTATTTGTGACATTGAGGTATCAAGCGAATACATTCATAAGTTAATCAAAAATATTGATATATCAAAGGGTGCTGGTAGCGACAATATACCGCCCATATTTTTTGTGCAATGTGCTGAACCCTTATCTGTACCCATTTCTCTAATCTTTAACAGATGTTTTCGTGAGGGCTACTTTCCTGAGATATGGAAAAGAGCTAATATAGTTCCAATACATAAAAAGGGTCTTAAAACATCCGTAGAAAATTATCGACCAATTTCGATACTCAATGTACTCAGTAAACTTTGTAAGAAAGTAGTTCACTTTCAAGTATATCCCGTAATAGCTGCTTCCATTCCTGAAGAACAGCATGGATTTATAAAAGGACGATCTACCGCTACTAATTTAGGAGTATTCATTGATTATGTGTCTAATAGTATAGATGGTGGTTCCCAAGTAGATGTAATCTATACAGATTTTGAAAAAGCATTCGACCGCGTAGATCATATTATTATCCTTTTGCGAAAATTGTGTGAATTAGGTATTCGTGGTAATCTCTTGAGATGGATGGATTCTTACTTACGTAATCGTTCTCAAGCTGTAGTCGCGGGTGGCTGTCGCTCAGAATTAGTAACAATCCCCTTTGCTGTGCCGCAATGATCTATTTTAGGCCCCCTTCTTTATGCTTCTTACATATTAGATGTGGTAAATGTTTTCAATATGCACGTTATCTCATGTATGCTGACGATACTAAAATTTACATGAACATAAAACATACTTCGGACTGTTTAAAATTTCAGACTGATCTAGACAGGTAGAGTAGTTATGATGATTATAATCGGATTGGTATCAACTTAAAAAAATGTTCAGTTGTGTCATTCACCAGAAAAAAACTTCCTATCTTAAACACATTCAATAAACAATATAAATCTTATTAAAGCGAACTGTGCGGTAGATCTTGGTGTTACAATAGGCTCCAAATTAACATTTTTTGAACACATAGACACCATAGTGTCCAAAGCATATAAAGCCCTTGGTTTTATTTTACGAGTCAGTCGACCGTTTACGGATATTGGGTGTTTGCGAGTACTTTACGCATCATATGTAAGAAGCATACTAGAATATTGCAGTATTGTTTGGAATCTATAATTTATGTTGAAAACGTTGAACGCATTCAATGTAAGTTTTAAAAACAATTAAATTTTCGTTAGATTCGTAAACTTACAGATTATGAGGAGTCTTGTAGCCATCACCACTTCATGCCTCTTCAGAGTAGGCGAACTTTACTTGACATGTCTTTTTTGCATGGCTATGTAATGGCTACATAGATTGCAAGGAATTAGCATCTCAGCTGCTACGCTTCTGTGTACCATAATATCGAACAAGACACACACAGCTGTTTGCCACTGATTGTCATAAAACAAAATATGCTCGTAATTCGGTAATAAGTCGGCTACAATGACAGTATAATATGAAATTTGGTGAGATCAACATTTTTAATTTAAGTAAGACTAATTTTCAACAAGCAGTTAGAAAGATACTGGTCGAAGATTTTCGGCTTACTAAGATTACGTAGAAGTATAATAATACATACACACACACGCACGCACGCCCCCACACGCACACACACACCCGCTAGCATAGTCACAAATATAAATTAGACTATTCTGAAAATTATTTGCCTCAGTGATACGGTCCAATCACTGATAATTATGATTATAAAATGAAAATCCGTCATTGGCTTCATGTTTATGTTTATAAGATATGTATTGTTTACTTCTAAGAGCTGTGGATTTGTTTATAATAAGTAAATAAATAAATAAAGAGACGTGCCATGCGTTGTTCCAAATTCAGAGCTGGATATCCGGTCGCATCGATGTTTTAATATTTACTCAATACTTATATATATTTGCAGGTGTGGTAGATGTTGTATATTACGTACATTACTTAATTCAGAATTCGTTATGTAAGATAGATATCCAATACTTTGACTTCTTCGACTTTGATGAAGTGCCTGGTTGGATGTGTTGGTTGCAAGGACGATCGCCGATCGGGAGGTCATGGGCTTAAATCCCGGGTAGGGCTGAAATGTATTCGATGTATGATAATAGGCTCACTATCTACTCCATTACGGGACATTACTGGTGAAACGTGGGAGTGTACTACATTCCTAGCTACCTTCTCGGGGATTACAAGCGTAATGTTACGTAGATATCCGATAAGTTGTTATTAATACAAATACTTATTTGTAATTAAAAGAGAGCATTTTAAGCCATCTAGCATGACGATTTCGTTATAATATTACTGGTCATATTAAATCTGCTGTTTTAATTAATACGTAGTTATTATCAGCTGCTTTAATAAATTTCTGAAAACGACGGCATGTTTTCAATAAAGTTCTTCATTTAATATTCACGTCTCGAAAATAGGCGTATTTATTAAATTTTGGATGAAATGAAATGGTATTCGGATTCGTTTTCACTGTTTGCTAAATTTACGTGAACTTATTCATTTAGTGGGTTGCTTTTAACAGGCTTCGTAGGTAGGAAGGAGGGTATCTTTTTCCTACCCCCCCCCTATAATTACTCTTTATAATTTTTTACCTTCCAATTTATTTTTTTATGTATTTCTTTAAATATTAAGTGTATTCTGTAAATATGTATTCTTTAAATATTGATTGCCTCGTTGGTCGTGTTGATTGCAAGTGCCAC
>DWEJ01001763.1:0-12434 GCA_018245835.1 Mysoria sejanus stolli | reverse complement strand
TAATATTCCAAAATATTGATATGATATTTATTTACATGTGTTAGCTTAATACTGGGGTCATTTAATAAATCAAAACAGCATATTCCACTTAATCCTTTGGAAGATGATCCTTTACCGTCAATACGAAATTTAATTCCCGTAAACGGTTCAGCTTCTGCACGTTCAGCTGTTAAAGTACTGGAAGCTTCTTGAGGGCACTCACATTCGTTGTTCTTATTTATCTTTGGTTCTTCGACAAACGTTTTTTTGCAAGAACAGCATTCTTCGTCGTACTCATAACCCTTTATCGGATGTTCTTCAAAATATTTTAGAGCGTCTTCAAAGCTCATTTCTTCTCCAACAACGGCCTGTTTTCGTTGCTTATTGATTTTAAATCCAGATATAGTTTGTGTTAGATCTGATTTCATCTTTCTTGCCTGTCTTTCGTCAACCCATTCGAAATCCTCGAAGTGTTCTTCGTCTATAGTAAGGGGCTCTGGCTGTGGACATTCACATATAATATTTTTTCTTTTTCTTTTTTTATCAATCTTTTTATCTTTATTAATGTAGTATTTAGATTCTGTTTCGGTGCCCGCCTCAGCACAAACACAACATTGACAGCCGATGGATTTATTTTCCTTATTTGCACTGTTGATCATAACCGATGGTTTCCGTTTTAGCTGTTCACATGGACATGTATCTTTCTCTTTATTCGGACCTGCATTGAACTGTCCACAGGAATCACATTGCATATTCGTTGATAAGGATTTTCCTAGAAGATAATATTTTTATTAAATGATGCGTGAAGAGAGTTTAAGGACCGATATTTTAGATGTATGTACATTAAACTTCAGAAAACGTACAGGTTTTGCATGTTTAGTCTAATATAATATTTAATTTTTATTCAGTATCATTCTTCTTCAAACTACCTAATATAATAATAAGGTTTTAGATATAGTATATAACATCTAACGTACTATTTTCTGTTGTAGAATTCATTTTTTTATTTTTGCAAATATTTGGTGGCACTCCACACGGCGTTGACACTGTGTCAATCTTGATCAAATTGTTTTTTGGTTTACAGACGTTACAAGAACATGGGTTATATTGTTTGTAAACGTCACAATTTGCTTCGATTCCAATGCTCTGAAACTTTATTTCTGGAGTTTGATGACATTCTTTGCTGTATCCACTGCACGGCGGAAGTTTGCACAGTCTAACTGAAGTTAACTGATGTTGACTTAAATTCCGATCCGAAACAAACGAAGATTGACATTTAATGGCTTTTTCTGGAGCATTAGCATACGCTTCTTTCCTCCAACCTGAAAATACCTCCTTTTAGAATAATCATTTGGTAAAGTTTACTATATCTGAGGGTGAAATAAATTCGAACTGCTTTACAGAGCTAACTGTACTCGTAGCAATAACATTTAACATATTTGTCCTATGTAGCACGATTTTGATCAAACAGTTATTTTCAGAATTGTTTTATTTGTACTTATACTTGTCATCTAAAGTATTGTCATCATCAACCTGTTCGGATTCTCATGTGTGTCAAAATGGCGGGTGTACTTCAATTTAAATATCTTTTTTGGATTACAAACGTACTTGATGTGTACCTTATCTTAAAATTCTGTGTACCTTCTTCTATGCATAGATTTAAAATAAAATAGGTACACCCGTCATCCTGACGTCAGGACCGCGGGTGTATTTCTAGTCAGCAATGTCAGCATATGTAGCTAAGTAAACTATATGTAGATTTGGCACCTTTTGTGTACCTGCAGAAACAAATATTAAATAAATAAAAAAGAGTAAGGTTGCTGAGAAAATAAAAAAAAAGTTTTACAATATTTACATCGTTGCATAATGAGTCATGCGCAGATTTATTTAGGAGAGAAATATTTTTATTAATATTTGTATCTATAGGAAGAAACTTGTTATTGTAGGAGGTACACAGAATTTTAGGATAGGTACACTGAGGTCCACATCAAGTACGTTTGTAACCCAAAATAGATATTTAAATCCGTGAGATACACCCGCCATCCTGACACGCATTGATTCTCTGCTGGAAAAAATAATCTAATAGCATGCTACTGAGCTCAATTTTCAGCTCTTTATATTCAACTACTGCCAGTCACTTTGCATATATCGTCACTTCATCTAATTGAAGGGCGCCCTACGCTACGTTTACCAAGGGTTGGTTTCCACTAGTGATGTAACGCATTCGCGAATGTTCAAAAATTTGCGAACGCAAACGACATTTGCAAATGGGAATGCGAATATTCAGTTTTGATAGAAAATTTCTTAGAAAAATTTGTTTTTGTTTACGTTGGGTTATATATTTTTTGTTATAAGTTCTAATAAAAATTTGATTACTAAGCTTCATTGCTCAAAGTAAATAAATAAATAAATAATACCAAATGATAAAGATTGATAATTTGATAACTTTTCCTTGTATAAATATCATAAAAAATGAATGAAATTTAATTGTACTAATTTTTTTTCTGAATTTCTTATTCACAACATATTCGCAGAAATTTTGAGGATACGAATGCGAATGCGAATATGCAATCATATGCGAATTTTTGTAAATGCGAATGCGAATATTCGCTACATCACTAGTTTCGGTTGCGATAGTAGTCGAGAGTAGAAAATAACAAAAATCAAGTAGGTAGGCAGCAAGTATCCATTTGCAAGCAAATATAAACACGATATTGAGATTGCATCGATTAAAACATCAGGCGTGAACAGCGTGAACCCCAGGAAGGAAGTTTGAGTAATGAGTTTCTTAGGATTATTGGATCAGTTGGACCCCAATCAATACAAGGCAGGTTAAAATCCCCAGCAATTATAGAATGATCATTGGGACAGTCATTATGTGCTCGTGAAATTAAATCGAGGAATAGTTGTGTTCGTGAAACAAGATCAGAATTCGGAGGTATGTAAACTAATGAAATATGAAGGTCATTAGAGGATCCTAACGCTAGGGAAGGTATGGTTATCCAGACACTTTCTAGACCAGAACTTTGCTATTCAGGTCTTCTGCGCGCTTGTAAACGAGAAGTACAGAGAATCATGACTCCTCCACCCAGTGACCCTCTGTCCTTCCGAAACACGAAGAATTTATCGTCACAAAGCTCGGTATCCATAATCCCATCGCAGAGCCATGTTTTTGTAATTATTATTATGTCAGAATTGAGTAATAACAGATTGTTGTAAAATTCATTTGTTTTTGTTTGTAATCCTCTCGTATTTTGATAAAAAAGCTTTAGTTTTTCCATTTTGTCATCCATTATAAAAACGTAGAAAATAAAATAAACTATACTCGTTTTTAACATATATAAGTTAGAAAGTTAGAACATATTGTTTTAGATAAATAGCGCACGTATGCTACATATGAAGTGTATAAATATAAATAATTTGGGGAAAGTAAAACGTCCCCTTGATTACTTCTAGATCAGCCATACTCAACCTTTTTTTTACTAGGGCCAAAAAACGTTTCAGTCATGGGATTCCGGGCCGCAAGCGAGAAATTATTAGGTCATAAATAAAACGTAAATCAAAGATAACGATATCTTTACTTTTTTGATGAGAAGATTGAAAAAACTATATTTTAACGCGATATTTGATACTGTGAACACTTTTTCACATCAAGATCTGGCCTCTTGCTAGTGCAGTTTTCTTCCGAAATGTTGATACCATCTTTTGTAGTTTTAATAACAATTGGAAAATTGTGCAGCTGTTTGTTCTGGATTTCTGTGTGATAAATACTCAGCTTTTCCTCACATGCAAACACTTTATTTGCCATATTAAAAACTGTGTTATTTTCACTTGTAAGTTCCGATTGAGATTGTTCAGTTTTTCCGTAATATCGCATAGAAAAGCTAAAAGACACCACCACCCATCATTTTGTAATTCAGGGTACATTTTATTATTTTGGTCTAAAAACAGTATTATTTCATTCCGTAATGAGAAAAACCTTTCCAAAACGTTACCTGTACTAAGCCATCGCACCGAGGTATGTAAAATTATGTCGTTATGCTCACTTCAAAGTTCTTGCAGAAGGCATTTTCGGATCCAGCCATCAAATGACAACCGTCTGTACATACACACACGGTTTTTTGTATGTCAATTTCATTTTGTTCTAAAAAATTACAAATAGTATCAAGGTAATCTGTGCCTCGCGTTTGACCTTTCATTGGCAGTTTCAAAAAACTTTCAAGAATTAAATTGTTTTCTGTACAATATCTAACAAACACCGAGCATTACGATGTCGATGAAATGTCCGTGCTGGAATCGAATGCCAAACTAAAAAACTTGCACTTTCTTAGGTTGTCTAATATCTTATCACTAATAAATTTAGAATTGTCTTCAATTCGCATCACACAAGTTGAATCCGAATGCTGTAGTTTTTTTTATATCAGAAAGTATTTGCTTCTTGTTACTGTATTGATCAAAAAGTATATCAGCAGTACTAACAAAGCATTCCTTTATGATTTCTGCATCGGTAAATGGTTTCATATGCTTACGAAGAATGTAACAAATTTCATATGATGCCTTGGTTCCCGCCGAGTCCTGTGATATTGCTACGGCCATTGACTTTTGTTCTTCATACAATGACTTCTTTAAAAAAAATCTATTTCTCATTTCTCAAAGCCAACCCAGGTGAAAACGTTTCGTCGAAAGATTTATGTTTTGTGGTAAAATGACGCGAAATATTGTATTTCTTCAATATAATACTTTCGCGACATATGAAACAAGTAGCTGCATTATTTTTGTTCGGCAAAACAAATAATCACTCCTGACATTATGTAGAAAATGCCATAACAGTTTGCACTTAACAACATCAATTACTTGCAATTTTTAAGAGATGTTAGATATGTAAAAATAGAACGGAGCATAGGAACTTCAAGTGGGCCATTCAAAAAGGCTCTGCGGGCCGCAGGTTGCTGCTGTAGGGGATAGCGTGTGAGCCTACTGCCATGCAACGGGCACAAATGCAGACTATGACCTGTTACTGGAAATTTCAAGTGTGAAAAACCCAATAATACATTAGCCACGCGATCAACAGACGCGCTTGCATAACTCGACCAACGGGGTAGTCAATATTTCAATCTACTTTCTAAAAATGTTAAATAAAACACGGGTCGAAGATAATTCCGTTCAGCACCATAGAACAATATGAACAAGCGGTTTCAAGTGAGCAGTCAGGATGTTCCTTGTTTAAATTCTACGAATTACGGGCACAACAATCCTGTATTTGTAAGCTATTCAGTTATACCTTTTTGCAATATCCTACAGTTTGTACATGGTAGGAAACTAAAGGATTATCAATTTTATTTAACTATATTAGAATAAAAAAAAATGTAACATGTTTCACGGTTTTGACACATAATTATGTGCCCATGTATGAATTAATAGTCAAATAAATGTCTGTTGAAAAATAAGTAATCTACAGCCGTGTTACGTAACGACCAGCGACGAAAACATGTCATCGTAATCCTTTAATTGTCCGACGTGAGCTCGAGGCCGGCGCGAGGGCCGAGTGCGAGTGGCAGAGCTATGCGTGTTACATTATGCGGAGCGCTAAGGCATGCAGGTTTCGTCGCGATGTTAACCGATGTGTAGTTATCATCATCATTATAATTATTATTATGGAACAATTTGTTAGTTTCCGCACCAATATGACACTTCTAGATATTAATATATTATTGTGGTACCGGGCGCTCAAAGTTAATTGTAAAATTGTTAACAAATACACTGGAAAAACGCCACCAACTTAGAAATAACATATCATATTATTAAAATAACAACTCAGTGGAGTACTAGCATTCGAAAATAACATACCTTATAGGTAATACTCTTTGATAAGCCACTGCTGCATTGATATTAAATAAATTTAAAAAATCCGTACAGTATCACAAACGGCGCAAAAAACAAAAAAACACAGATCAACCACATAAATGCAATACTTACGTCAGATGACATACATACATACATATCTTCACGCCGGGTCCCTCTTAACGGGGTAGGCAGAGAGCACGGATATAACACATATATGATGTAGCACATCAGATGATATAACTAATATTTGTGTATTCGAGACTACAATTAAGTACAAGAAGCTTTTTATAGCGGAACAGTCAACAACAAAGTATGTACTTATTTTCAAAAAGTTATTTTTTCATAATCGCATGTCTGTGTGTTGTTGACTGCACAAAAACGCATTTTATACAAAAAAAACGACAACTCACAAATCAACTTGGCATTGCGAGGAGTGAGCATCCTGCCCTGCCATCGACTCCGCCTACCAATACCTAAAGTTCGGTCCGCAACATGCTGTTTATATGCGCGTGTGAAATATGTTAACATACTTAAATAAATATAAAAATAGTTTCTGCGGCGCGCGTCGTTCTTTCCGGCTGATATTTTTGTTTCTTAGAAATACTACTTTTCTTAGAAAATGTATGACTGACGTCATAAATTTCAGCTTGCTCATTTGCGAAAATCGTAATATAACACATTAAGCAACTGCTCTCGACCACCGTGCACTTTTTGTTTTGAAGTTTTACTCGTTTTCGCACTTCAGGAAAGACGGATAATTGTATTTTAAGCGTGGGATGAGCTCCGCCGCCCGAGGTAATATGATTTCTGAAATATAAAAAAAGGCAAGCGGCTAATGACTCGCTGATAAGAAATTATTGCACCTCATGTACCTATGGTGCAGAATGTACAGGAGATATGGGCCATCGTCTGCTGCGCCAGGATGCGACCTCCGGACTGCGGAGTGAGGCAGCAGTAGGCTCACGACGTGGCTGCGCGTCGGTACCTACTGCAGAGGTGAGCTATTATGTCACGAGACCGTATTATCTAACCGAACAGTAAGAACGATCTAAGCGACACTACATTGGATACCATCAGTTGGATAATAATTTCAGAAGTGGATACTACTGGTCCAGACATACTAAGGATACAGTTGGACACCCCGGCAGCCGGTCGCAGCGGAATGAGATGCCATTAAATTCGTGAAGTTATACTCGAAACATTGCTACTTACGTATATGATTAACTTTATCGACGTCGCGATCCTCCAGTTATACGTCGCACCTACAAGTACCTAGTGTGATGCGGTGTGGTCTTTGTAACAGTACTTATAAGTATTTAATAATAAACACGATGTAAATAGTCATTTGGGAACAGTAAATCTAAAAGAAGAACAATTGGCAGAGTATAGAATACATACATATAGCCTATTGCATACATAGAGACCGAAGATAGTTGAACACATTGTCCACGTGCGGGCGCGGCGGTGTTCGCCTGTAATGGCCTTCTCGAGGTCACTCTTACGAATGGCAAGTTTATAAAACAAGAACGAGGACGTCTTTCGATGCATCTCGTCACACGAAACTTGTATGCGATAAACTACGCAATAAAAACCGTTAATATAGGCGGCTAGGAGATACGAAGATCGAAAACTTTCTTTAAAATAGATAAAGCGTATTTCATTTTTTAGTATGCGACGGAAATTTTTGGATTTTAAAATAATTCGACAGCACATTGAATAAAAATCAATGATATCACTATACAAGATACAGGCAGGTACGAACAAGGTTAGAACAGTAAATGCAACTTCCAATACAAGAAGCCTAAGTCGAACAGTCGCCGCCCGCTGCGGGGCGCACTCGTGCGGGGTGGTGCTCGCTCACGGCCGCTGCTCCGCGTCCCCCGAGTGGCCGCTGTCCAGCTCGAGCAGCTGCTGGATCCGCTCCACGCACAGCTTAGAGCCCTCGTTTGCTTCTTTGGCCATCTGGACAGTTACATGGAATCAGAGAAAAAATATTCTGATGAATCAATAGGTATTGATTGAAAGCAGGCGGGTGACATCAGTCGATATACTGACGAGAGAGAAATTGAGAAAGCCATGCGGCAGCCCCTCCAGCACGTCGATGCCCACCACGTTGCCCAGCCGCTTCAGCTTCTTGGCGAACATCACGCAGTCGTCCAGACACGGGTCCAGGTGAACCGACTGGAACATTAAGGCATCGAACAATTATTTATCTTTGACCAATCAGTCCTCTGGGCACAGTACCGTGAGGTGTCAGGCGTGGTACTATCGGTCGGCAGACTGAGATGAACTACGGCAATTCCTGACATCCTAAACATGCAGGCGGCTTCGCTCTGCTTGGGGTGATTCTAGTGTGTGCGCTGACGTCGCAGCCGATGTGATACGACAGGATATGGAGTGTTTCATCCCATACTCTGTCGTACCCACTGGCGGACGTAACCTGTCATGGTTCGATAGAACCTGTACTGAGGTCTTAAGATTAAAGCAACAAGCATTTCGCGCGTGGACGTCAGCGCAGGCACAAAAGAATTTTAAAATCAAATTAAAAGCAGAGTTCAAAGCCGTTTTTAAATTCGCGAAGATGCAAATAACCTCGGCGAAATCGAAGTACATCAAGAGAATTGGTGAGCGACTGATTGGCTACCCTTCTGGAATTCCAGCTTTCTGGTCGCTATCCAAGGCTGTTGAGGGCAGCTTCTGTCGTTCATCTTTTTCTGGCCCACACGGCAAAGGAGAAGGTCGATCTTTTGGCTGATGTCTTTGCTTCCAACTCGGCCCTTGACGTGTGATATATGTGGGTTCTTCAAAAGTTAGTCGGTAGTCAGCCATTAAACGTGTACCAGTGATCCGTGTGTTTCTCTCGTATTTACCCAAAATACATTACAATTGGCGACGAGTCACTATTCACGCGTGTGTATAAATGTTCGTATAAAATTTTTGTAATCGTTAAAGTGTAAAAAACAAAGAAACAGAATGAATATGTTTGGTGGCAGCCTCTCATTTGATCACCGCGCGCAAGAGTGGAGCATATTTAGAAGTCGTTTTACACAGTACTGCACGGCGAACGATATTAGAGACGACACCGATAAGTCAGGAATGCGAAGACGAGCCTTGTTGCTCACTGCGTTGGTGGAAGACACGTATCGCGTCGCAAGAGATTTGGTGTTTCCGGAAGAATTGGATACGATCGAGTTTCAACTTCTTCTAGAAAAGTTAGACAGCCATTTTCATTCGAAGAAAAGTACTTTTGCCGAAAGATACAATTTTTACAAGGCGGAGCAACGCCCAGGCGAAGATTTAACCGAATGGGCGGCGCGAGTTCGTAGCTTGGCTCAATTCTGTGGGTTCAAGTCTGAACTAGATATGGCTTTACGCGATAGATTCGTTCTAGGATTAGAGAACTCTAAGGAAAAGGAGAAGCTGTTTGCGGAGAGCATGGATAGCCTAACATTTAACAAGGCGTTGGAATTGGCGCAAGGCGTAAGATGCGCGCGGCTAGCGTTGCAGACCGCGCGAGCTGGCAACGTCGCCTCGGGCGTGCCAGCCGCCGGGCTCTCGACCGAGCTGCCCGTGTTCGCGCTGCAGCGGCGAAATGATCGCCCTCGCGGCGCAAGCGCGGGAACACCAGCGGATAGTGTTAACTTGCGAGTTTTAAAGTGTTGTGAAATGTGTGGTTATAAAAATCATGTAAAAGATAAGTGCCGGTTTGTAAACTATACGTGTCAAAGTTGTAATAAAAAAGGTCATTTAAAAAGAATGTGTAAAGCTAGAATAAGTGATAGCAATTTTGTGGGCACAGGTGACAATGACGCGGATGAAGATATTTATAATTTATTTAATATTCAGGATTCGATAAGGGATGAACCGATTACGCGAAAAGTCAGGTTAGGTGATAAAGAACTCATATGCGAGATCGACTGTGGCAGCGCTGTATCCGTTTTACCGGCCGTTGTCTATAATCAGCTGTTTGATAAAAAGTATAACCTACAGCCGTGCCGGGAGGTGTTTAATTTTTATACGGGGGTTAAAATCGCACCATTAGGTTATTTGATTATGCCAGTAACTTATGAGGGCTGCAATCGACAAATTACCTTTTTTGTTATTACGACAAAAAGAAAACGTTTACCTCTCCTAGGTCGTGATTTTATGAGAGGATTTAATTTGCATTTATGCGCATTAAACTGTAACAACATTTCAGTGAACGATAAGGCAGGCGAATTTCTAGTAAAAAAATATTCGCAATTGTTTTCTAATGAATTAGGCAAGTTTAACAAGTATAAAATTAACTTAAAAATCAAAACCGATGCACAATTAAAATTTTTTAAGCCCCGACCGGTACCACTAGCTCTTAAACCTAAGATAGAACAAGAACTTAACAGATTATTGGGTTTAGGTATCATAGAAAAAGTAGATTATTCTGATAGCGCCACCCCCATCGTTCCCGTTCTGCGACCCGATGGAAATTCAGAATTTGCGGTGTTTTTTCGGTTACTTTGAACAAAGTCTTGTATGTGGACCATTATACACTTCCGAGAATCGAAGATTTATTTTCAAAACTTCACGGTGGAGTAGAATTCAGCAAATTAGATTTAAAATTAACTTATCTTCAATTAGAACTTGATGATTCGAGAAAATATTGCTGCATAAATACACATAAAGGTTTATACAGATACACTTGTCTTGTTTTTGGTTTAGCGAATGCACCGTTTATTTTTCAACGTACTATGGAACAGTTATTGAGCGATATTGACGGAGTTTGTATTTATTTGGATGATATTTTAGTGACAGCACCGAATAGGAAGTTGCATTTAGAAATGTTAGAGCTAGTGTTATATAGATTACAGGACGCGGGTTTACGCGTTAAACGCGATAAATGCGAGTTATTTAAGATTTCTGTGGAGTATCTCGGGTACGTAATCGATAAGGACGGTTTATATAAATCTAACGATAAAATTGAAGCTATTCAGAACTGCCAGCCGCCAAAGAATGTAAGCGAATTGAAATCATTCCTAGGGTTAGTAAATTATTATCGATGTTTCCTGAGCCCTTTATATAGTTTACTTAAAAAAGGTGTCAAATGGGTGTGGGACCGAAGTCAAGCAGAAGCGTTTGTAAATATCAAGCGGGAGCTTGCGTCCGACCGGGTGCTCGCCTACTTTCACCCAGAATATCCTACCATCGTGACGTGCGATGCGGGCCCGGCCGGCCCGGGCGCCGCGCTCGCTCAGCAGCAGCCCGACGGCTCCGAAAGAGTGGTAGCTTACGCGTCTCGTTCTTTATCTAAAGCCGAGACCAATTACGCGCAAATACAAAAGGACACGACGGCTATTATTTTTGCGATTAAAAAATTTAATCATTATTTATATGGTCGTGCGATCCCCTTTGTGCTACGCACCGGCCATAAGCCTTGTATCGATTTTTGGAAATAAAAGGGGTGCACCCGTCTTAGCTGCAAACAGGCTGCAACGGTATGCAGTGTTTTTGTCTGCCTATAACATTAATATTCAATATATAAAGAGTAGTAATAAAGTAGCCGATTTTTTGTCACGGGCGGTACCACCATGCAGGGACGACACCGGAACAGAAGAGTTTCATAGTACCTTATACATTAATTATATAAGTGAGTCCGTGTTACCGCCTATAACTTGTGACGAAATTCGAGTCGAGACTTGTCGTGATAAGATTTTTAGTAGGGTTGTCGATTGGTTCAGTAACGGTTGGTCTTCAAAGATTTCAACTCCGGAACTACGTCCTTATTATTTATGTAGTTTTGATCTGGCCGTTGAAAAAGGATGTATCTTACGAGGGCATAAAGTAGTTATACCTGCATGTTTTCGTGAAAGACTTTTAAATGAATTGCATAGTTCACATTTCGGGGTGGTTAAAACAAAATCGGTAGCTAGAACCCGTATGTGGTGGCCAAACATAAACATATCGAACAAAAAATAGGTTCTTGCAGTATTTGTAATTCACTTCGTAGCAATCCCCCAAAATCCCCACTATCCCCTTGGCCATACCCTCAGGTACCTTGGGACCGCGTACATATGGATATGTTTATGTTGTGCGGAAAACAATTTTTAATTATTGTAGATGCTTATTCTAAATGGGTTGAATGTTTCGCCATGCAAAAAACTGATAGTGAAGCGGTAATAAGTAAACTGGGCGAGCTGTTTAGTAGATTTGGGTTAGTACAAACGTTAGTTACAGATAATGCTTCAAATTTTTGTTCAAGCGAGTTTGAAACATTTTGTCAGGGAAACGGCATTCAACATATGACAAGTGCGCCGTATCATGCAATGTCGAATGGACAGGCAGAAAATAGCGTAAAAACCATAAAAAACGGATTAAAAGCCATATTAGACATTAAATGCAATCCCAAAATATTTGTAAAAAAACTAAATAAGTTATTGTTCGATTATAGGAACTCGGTTCATATGACGACGAGGTATTCGCCGGCCCAATGAATGATAGGCCGACCCTTGCGTTCCCGTTTTGATTTATTGTTGCCTACTTCAGAACAAAGTCCAACGTCGATGTCACCTTTGGCCAAAAACAATGTTATCGAAGCTCAGAAGAAACAATGTAAGCAATACGATGGAAAAAGAAATTTG
>DWEJ01001762.1:0-12442 GCA_018245835.1 Mysoria sejanus stolli | reverse complement strand
TTTATATGACACAAATATCAAAATCTTTAAAAATAACTTTTTTAATTATTGCAAATGAACTCACCACGCTTTACATCGCGCGCCTATCATTATAGACCGTAAGGCAATCAAACCTAAATAATCATAAGCAGTAACGAGGGGCGCAAGTGGAGGTAAAGTCGTGGAGCCCGAAGGTCTAATTTGATTGTGCCCGGATTAACCACACGCGTTCTGAGTGTATTGAATTCTATGTAATCGACGATTTGCATTCTCTTAGTGACCCAAATATTATGTTTCGTGTATATATAGTTTGAACACGCACACATACTTACACATTGATAGAGATTTTTTTCACTTTGAAGTCTATTTTGCTCTCAATTCGGCTATTTACCGCGTTTTTACGGTACTTAATAAATTGGGAACTAATTGTTTACGCAAGTAAAATAATTAATAGTTTTATATATTTCAACGTCACACGTTTTCAAATATCCATGATATAACAATGTAAAATGATTTTTTCAAAATAGAACACAATAAGACAGTACTGACAGCTAAAGGGTAAGACTTTCCTAAAAGACATAAAATCATTTTAGCATTGTAATAAATGACATTATTATCGAAGTACATTTTTCCACGCGACCAAATATCAATGAACATCACAAACTTTTCAGCTTAATGTTTGAAACTACCATGACTATTAGATGGGTCATTTCAGTCGTATAAAAATACAACGTGACGCAACAAACTGCCACAATCGACAAGCAATTTTCAGCATGAAACGTTCTATAAACCATTCTCCATTCATCTGTGTGACGTCACTACACACACTGCGGTAGGAAAAACAATTCGAGCGTGTCAACTTCGACTCTCACTGCGCAGTAAATACACTAACTAGGTTAACAGAACTACCATTAACTTTACACCCGATCGTACGAGGGTGGTTCGTTGTTTCAGGCTAGTTAACGAGCGGGGTGACAGTTAACAAAAACAAATGAGGAGGTTCACTTTACGTAGAACTTAGAAATGAGAAATGTTATTATATAGACGCCATCGATCTCAATTACACCGTCACTTAATGATTATTTAAAAAGGTAAATTTTCCGAATGCAGAGCACACAACCAATAAAATGTTATTTCTGCACTAAAAATAACATAAAGAATCTCATCTTTGTTATAACTATATCATGATGTCAGATCCCTTAGGAATAGCACTGAACGCTAAATATCTCTTATCCTATTAGACCTGACAATGTACTGTAAAGAAATCACTTACTTGAACCTAAAATGATAACAGGATAACTCAAAGTTTCTGGCCTTTGTTTTAACGTAAAAAACGTCCAGACTTGTAGTTCGTGTAAAGCTATTTTTTTTTCCAAAAAAGGTACAGGATATCTTAGGATTACTTTACATTCATCCAACAAGTTTCAAGTGAATAAATGTTGATACATATGGTAAAAACTGGGCCATAAAATACGTTGAAGAGGAGTACGGACATGTGAAAAGAGAAAATATAACGATCTTAAAAACATAATAAAGGAGGCGTGTCGAGGTTTCGAGAAATAGTTTTCGATTTATCTTCACGCTATATCTTATCGATTCATTCTGATGCTTTAAATATTAAAACATTACGATTGAAAACTTTGCTTGAATTTCAATGGCTATTTTAGGTACTAATTTATTCATTAAGTCCGTGATGACTTATATTTCTGTTTATATCGTGTTACCCATAGACCACGCTTTGCTCTGGGAAACAGCATTGTAAGCTCTAGTGCTATCAATAAAAACCGGCGCTATTATACAATTTAGCATGCGGCTGTAATCATATAGATGTAAAACAATAGCTGCCAGATCACCTGCGATCTAACTAGGGCTACCGTATTACACTCAGAAGTGACATCGCTTGGCACGTTCAATCGATTATCGGTGTCAATAACCAGCGCGAATAATGAGCACCTTAAACAGCCACTGAACATAATTACAACGGGATTTGCAAATATGGAGGACCATACGGTTACTGACTATGAAGTTGTTCACTTGCTATGCTGATGTAATAAAGGATTAAGAAGCTGGGGCAGTGGGCTCCGTCGCAAAACTGATAACAGTTAAAATGGACGTGTTCTGGAATCAAGACGACTTCGCAACATAACACAGGACGTCATTCAGCTAGCTGAAGTGATGATATAGGTACAGAAATTGGCAGTGGTCGGATGCGATAAGCTGAAAATCGAGCTCAGTGGCGTGGGCGTGCTATTGGAGAGAACTCTATCCAACAGTGGATAAAACCCGGCTAGGTTAATGATGATAAAGTCCTATCTTACTTTTTTTAGCTGTCATACGGGTACTTTGAATATACAAATGGCAGCCAATTTAATTAGAATTTCATTATATGTCATAATATCAATTTGTAATGAACCCAAGAGTCAAGACAGTACTACCGCATAATTTTAGTTTTTACGGACTTTTACATGTCTATATATCCTATTTATTATTTTACTTGAAATACTTAACTTACTTAACTTATAAAACAAACACGTTTTTCTAATTCTGTATTATACAACGGAGATACAGAGTTGAACGGCTTTTGTATGTTTATTTAAAGTAAAAACAAATCTTCAAAGTGCACTCCTGAAAAGTTAGGAAATATCAGATCCGTCTTTGTTCTACGATTGCGACGATCAAATGTACATAAGCCGACTGAATAATCATAGAGCCTTTACAACTCAAGCTAGGACATGAAGTATAGATTGAGGGGTCACAAAAAATCACCAAAAAAAGGATTTTTAGAATTTACTCTCCTTTAGAGTTTATACTCGGTGAATTGAAGATAGAAAGATTAAAGGACATATTCGTTATTTTTTATGTTGAAAACGTAAATTCTTTTATGTTTATTATGAATAAAAATTTTTTTTATGCCTTAGTAATATAAAGTAAGTAATATAAAGTAACCTTAGTAGTACCTTAATAATTTAATAGTAATATAAACTAACTTTAAACTACTAAAAATTCTATACCAGGCCCGTGAAACGACAGAACCAAGCTAGTATCACTATGCTCCAATTAAATTTATATTCCAAGTAACTTCAAACGGATAATGGCTTCGTTATCTAACTGAAGAGGCAACGATAAGATTACTTAAAGATAGCGCTTTTGAAGGGGCTGATAGAAAACATTGGCATCATCTAACAACTTTCCATTGAAAATACGTCTGAATCAGAGATGGAATAATCATAAGAACACAACACTCAAGTGTTAGCGGGAAGTACTTGTACACAAGTAATTACCTGAATAGTTCCTGATTGGATCTCTCGTTTATCTCCGCTCTGTTGCATGTGTTCGTGGTGTGACTTAATTGGTAATGTATGAAACTTGTCACCTGTACCATCAGTTAATTGAATTGGTTTATGTAGTAGAATAAGTTATGAGAAAAGTTTACATTATATTGTATCATTATATCGTTACCCAATCTAAAGGACATGTAGTAGGCAGAAAGGACATTATTTGCAAAGTTAATACTTTTGGTGTACATTGACTGATTCAGATTGACATTCACTAACGTTGCTTTAGAAAACAATTGTTGATAAACGCTGGCATTGGAAAGGTATGGTCTTCACGGGCGGTCGGTTGGCAGCCCTGGTAGCTTGCGAAATCGGTATCACGAGGCTGGCAACAAGTGCTCATAAAGATGGTGCTGGTGACGGGATGAACGTCTCAGGGTTACTGTCGAATGTTACGCAATTATTTATGAGCAATGCGTGCGCTTAACATGGAGTTGTGTTAGTTGCAACGTGACCACGCTCGTTTATGGCACCGTAAAATTAAAAGGGATGCGACGAATATCATCGATGCGATGATTTCATAATTTAAATATCAAATAAGCATACGAAGCATACAATATTCGTCTTGTTATTTCACTATTACCAGTTTGATTTTGTGCTATTTTTAACTGTATTCAAAGTTGTTTTGCGAGTTTCAAATTATAAATTTCGATTAAAATTCTTTTTATATGGCTGTTTCACATCAGCGGCACAAAAGTTGTTTCACATCAACCGCACCACTAATCACTTAAAGCCAGCTTCCTTTTTTACATTTTTCGTCAACAGCTCATTTTTTTCCCTGATCAATTATTTTAAAATTACAATTTTTGTTTTTTTAGATATTGTTAATATCAGTGAAGTGAATCAACTCACCACAGCCAATAGATGGAAGGGATGGTGAGCGCCATGATGGTCGATAGAACCCCTACCACAAGAATAGAAACGCGCATCACCCAAATAATTTCCATCTCTGATGCATTCTGCCTGAAGATCAGCTTGTACACGTTCCTGAACATAATAGATTCAATTAAAATTTACACGTACGTATAAATAATACAACATATATAGGTACATTATAAATAGTTAATGTGTACCCGCTTTGATTCACAGCCACACAAAGTAAAAGTAGACGCTGTGACGTTGCGATAAAATAACAACACATCTGCATTTAATTGAACTCAGGTGGAAGAGGAGTACTATTTACTTGTATACAGGTAACCATTATTTGGTTAACTGAACAGTTCACAAGTAGATATTTGCATATGGGCCAATAACATCATCTGTGTTTTTGTCAATAAAAATTACAATTGCAATGAAAATACAGATGTTATACAATTTATTATGAAAAAAATATCTCTACAAGCCTGCGAAGTCTGTTAACCCGCATTTGGTGAGCGTGGCAGATTATGCCTTAACTCCTTTTATTCCGGAAGGAGACCCGTGTTCTAACAGTGGAGCGACAAAAGGGTGAAAAAAAATGAAAATACAGAATGTCACAAAATTGGAGATCAAAAATAAAAATAATAAAGTGTTTGCTGCAATCTATACTGGTAATCAAATAACCTATAATTGGGACGTTTAAATAATGGGCAAAACACATTTTGCAACAAATACAATTTTAAGCCATTACTGACGTAACATTGAGACGTAATGAAGTAAATTCCGAAGGTTTGGTGAATACTTACGTTCTTATTCAATTTGTGAAAACACATTAGCAGCCCTTATCTTTCTAATAAGTTCCTCATGTAGCAAAATACCTGGCAAACATAGAGGATGCGCTGAGCACACTGGAATCAGCGGATGACATGACGGCGGCGGAGACGGCGCCCAGACCGAAGAATGACACGAAGTCGGGAGTCAGATGCTGGAGCACTAAGGGTAGAATCATGGATGTCTGGTCGGACGTCAGCTCACCGGTCTGTGTTAGCTCCCCGTGGAAGTCCGTCTCATTCCATGCTGTGAACCACTTAAATCATTAAATACTAATTTCGATAAAGTAGTGTGAAATATTTCAAGTATATTTCGGTTTCAAAGAATGCGTGAATATATTTTTTAAACCGTTTTTTAACTATTTGTTCATTCTAAAAATGTTATGTGAAAAAAGTCAAGATGAATCTTTAAAATTTACAAGTAATGTTACATAGCTTTATTTTAAAGAAATCTGTCTCTGATGTACAAACAAACCATTGGGCGCAGTTTCGTTTTATTCAGTACTCAGAACAAATTTCCTTGAACAAGATGGCCATTAAGGAACTATGATAAAAACAAAAGCTTTTAAAAGCTTTTCATGTTCAAACTGGACGTTCAAGGAATTGAAAATGTATAAAGCACTTTATTATATTGCAAAGACTTCCTTGCCGACTTTATTTTATTTATGTTGGCTGACAACATAAAGAGTCTTTTTTTAAAAAAAAACAGTACATTAACAAATTGAAATTGTACCCTAGTTTATACAAAGAGCTGGATACTAAGTAGGAAGCCATTCAATAACGACAGTCATCCCAAATAATTAAGATCTAACCTGTGGCCTTTGCGATGGCACCGATGAGCACGGGCGGGATGGCCATGAAGATGCAGCCGATGGCAGCTACGTAGGACAATACTTGAGCACGTCCAGCCGTTTTGCTGCTCAAAACTCTTTGGAAATATACCTGCGTGGGCAAAATGCTGTCTGCTATACAACTCAGAAATAAAAAGATAACAAATCGTACACTTTTGTTACATTTCAAATTTTTTAATCGTAATCCGCATTTTAATCCTAAAGTAAGTCCATAAATTCATGAATACCAACACTCACTTCTTAGTTTTAGAAAAAAGAAATTATTTACTATGATAACTCATTACTGACCTGCCAGGGAATGCCACCGAAAATCAAGAGCAAGCCGTAATCAAAGTAGAACCAGTAGTATTGGGGGTCGATCCTGCCTATCCAGTCCACTTCCATGGAGCTGAGAGGCTTGACATGTTCATTGGCCCAAGCGAAAGGGATGCACATCCAGAGACCGAGAAAGATGCAGAAGAGCTGGATGACGTCAGTGTACGCAACGGAGTATAAGCCGCCGAACAGCGTGTAGAACACTGCGACGCACGCGCTGAAGATCACGGAGGTGCGGTGGTCCATGTCGATTATGACGGCTAGAGTCGCGCCTGAAGCAAAGGTGACGTGTAAAAACCTAGACAAGTTTTAGCAAGGTAAACGTTTTCCAGTGTCACAGTTTACTAGGAATTACTAAGGAGCAGTCGTCGTAGTGTCTAAGGACTGAAGTAATTCTCTCTTCTACTGTGAACAAATTGTGGAGAAGAGTGTTTTATATCCAACATATATTAGAATTTTAAGTAGATTTTGAATGGACTGTAATTAATTAACACTTTAAATGTTCTTTAATTATAAATATAATAATATGAACATACGTACTCGTATGTAGATACATTTTAATTCACAAAAAATTAATACAAGGAAAACATAAATATTTTTTAAAAGCAATTATAAACTAGTTACACTGAGAATTACATATGTCTGTACATTGTTTATTTGAACAGCTTCCACTATTTTAATTCCTTGTCAGTAGCACGCTACACAAAAAGCTTATACTAAAAGCTTATACTAAAGCTCAGGCTTTCTCTCGAACTAGCAACTTCACCAGTATAACGATTAAAACTTGCAAATTATTCTCAGAAATTTTAATTTACATTCAATTTTGTTTAAGTTAGATGGACATTTCGCTGGCATGTAACGTAGCAATATATGTATGTAAGGTTTTAGAGCAAACCCAAAAATGCCAGTACACAAACCCTTAGAAACTCAAAGCAAATTTGTGTTACCTACTTCTCCAAAAGTTAATATGTCAAAGGTAGGTAAATTTCTTAACTTTTAAAAAGGATATTTCTAAAACTGAATATTATAATATAAATATTATCAATGCAAACGAAATAAATCTCCTGGTTCTAAGTGTTGTATGAATAAATTGGAATCGAAGGCCGCTATTTCCCGTATCTTTCTCGACAGTTTGTCCCTCTTCAAAGATAAAGAAAAGCTGAAATTCGTTCTGCTCGAAGAATTTGCTTTCTCATAATGATAAATCCCTTAACAAAACCTGATTTATATACTCAGTGACTAGTACCTTATAATTACCTTACTACCTTATAATTTATAATTTTGGAACTATGCACTTCAATTAAATAAGAATTAAAAATTGTATACGATAAATTAATAGTCTCGCTTGTCTGTATTGGTCTCTTTATTTGGAAGTGTAGGATCATTTATTCAGAAATAAAAAGTATCATTAACACTAAATGCTGTACAGTTCTAGTTAGTTTACATACTTTCTGCCTGCAACAATAGCACCTTGGGTTGATAATAAGGTACTCGGTGCTAAGCCAGTAATTGTTGCTCTTAAATACGTTTCCGGTTTTTAGGTAAAAGTCGTGAAGTTCAGTGACAGAATTTCATTTGGAACTTTATAATGATTTCGGTCTTCAAGCTGTTTTCTCTCAAGTGAACTTTTAAATCTTGTTAGTATGTAGAATACGAATAAAATTATACTTCAATTTTCGAGGGAACTCGGTCGCTCGGCTTAGCTTTCAACGTCCTCGTCAGCTCTCACGAATGCAATTTACATGAAATATTATCATTCTTTCAACGGTTGTAACCTTTTATTTCAAACTTTATCTAACTTATGAAAATGTTCTACCAAATATTAATAAAAAATAATAATAAACTCTCTAATCCACTGTGAAATAACGCCGAAGAATTTGATTTAAAACTAACATGTTATTAGAACATGATTTGTTTTCGCCCATATTTCATGTGCAGGAACACAACGAACAAGAAATATTATTTACATAATAGTCGATACATCATAGAACAAACATCTATAAATAAAACCATAGGCATTTAAGACTAAAGCCGCTCACGCCAGCACTCGTACGGCACTTCAGAGTGGCCCGGACATAACCTTCGCCCTTCTCCACCTACACGAGATGTTACACTCTCAATCTCTACATTTTTCACATAAGTTGAATAGTTTTTATCGAAAATATCCATTTAAAATTCTAACAGATTATGTAATTCGCTGGAAATTCTGTTGCGATAAAATGTTAAAGATATGTATGAATATTATTTCGATGGAATACGACTTTAATTAACAAAGTGTTCATAGCAATACAGATGTTCATAGAAATTACATTTTTGAAAGAGCATCGCGCTCGCGCTAAAAATAACAAAACCTAATACTGTCTGATGTTGCTGTTATAAATGGAAATACGAGCCCCACTCCAAAACTCGTCGCCTCTGAATATTTAACCGTTCTCTTTGGTGGATCCAGCTAACACTAACCTTTTAAATATAGATAATACAATAAAACGACGTAATATATTTCAAAGGTTGAAAAGAATAGAGAATGTTAACGTAACGTAACTTCACGGCTGTAATCCCCGAATACGTAGGCAGAGGAGTGCGTAACACTCCCACAACTACTAAAAAGTTTAAGTTAGAACAAAGCAGTAAGTAAGGCGATCGGGAGGTCCCGGGTTCGATTACCGAGTCGAACACTACAAAATGTTCTAATTCAGATTTTCTAGCAGTGGTTTGGAATCTGGATATGTGCCCGGTGTATGACAGTAGGCTAACCACCTATTCCATAATGTAACGTAAACGTAACTGGCAAAACGTGGGAGTGTTCTGCATTCCTCTACCTACCTCTTCGGGGATTACAGGCGTGAAGTTACGTAAAGTTATATTATTTCTGTTATTCCATTTGCTCTTTGTTTCTTGCTCGATGGTCTCGGGTAATGCAAGTGAACAGCCTGCTTCATTTATATTTCAATAACTGATAACTACACTTACCAAGAGCAGCGAGAATGCCGGCCGCCCAGAAGACCTCTCCACACAATGCGGGGAGGAAGAGCAGCCCTCCCATTCTGCTTCCGAAGGAGTCCTGCAGCGGATCCAACATGGTCACGTAGCCTTGCTTTCTCATCGGATTTGCAAAGAATATCCCCCCTGTTAAATAATAATATATCTCATGACAAAAGATTCTATTAACAAAAGGTAGCAAAAACCCGTCTCAATCAGAACTATAGAATGTCTGATCGAATGGATTCAGTTTAAACCCACGTAAAGGTAAGGTTGTCATTGAGCTTCTATCATTGTTACAATCCTTGCAGTATTTCGTTACTTACTTTTCTCCACAACATGTTATTAATGAACAAAACCCCATGTTACTTGTGTCGTTACTCTATATTATATGAATAGTAAGACAACGGTACACTACACACAGTTATTTTGGTAACAATGGGGCGGAAACCATCAAGAATTTGAATACAAGAGGTATCGTACAAAAGCCAACAAAAAATACTGAAATTAGTTAAAACTTCTACGTAATGTCATGCTTGTAATCACCGAAGAGGTATGCATGGGAATGTAGTACACTCCCACGTTTCACCAGTTACGTTTACTACAACACTCTATAGAAATCTTTTTTTATTGTTCCTTTTATTTCTACTTTACATTTACTCTTTATAGAAACAAACGCAAATTGCTATAACAGATAGTTAAGGTCAAAATCAAGCATAATATCGTCCGGCATTATTGCAAAATAGACTTGTGACTGGACTTCTTGCCTTCCTATTAATAATTAATCTGAAAAATCTAACGAATTAAAGGGTTTAGTTTGTTCAAAATGCGGATATCAACCATGATTGTCTGCAGGTCTACAAAAAAAGAAAAGTTTGCTTGGGCCACAAATTTGCCCGTTTGATAGTGTTATTATTACTTATTTTCACAGCACAGTAAATAAATCGATAGAAAAAGAGAAGCGTCCAGAAAAAACTATGGTGTAGGGCACTCAATCTGAAGGCTTTAAATTATTTAGTTATTTTATATTAACCCTAGCAAAGCGGCAGACGGGATGATATGTAGTCATCGTCGCCTATGGACACTTACGGTACCCGAGAAATAGCCAATAAGCTCTTCCATTACTTTACTTTAACTTTACCTTTATTACCCGAAATACTTTCAACATAACCTTCAAAAATTGTAATTAGGTACCTTTGAGGATTCTGGCAGTAAAAGTGAAAGCCCCACATATTCTAATAAATTATTTCAAATATTATTGAAATATAAGGAACTATTTTTTGCAATAACATTGAAATTATCAAGGCTTCATATTGAAGGGAATTATATCAGAAAGGGCAACAGCAATTAACTTCAGTGTACGCGAAGCAATTCTAATTACACCTGGTTACGTAATCGAGTCATAAGCTATATTATAATTAGAGCCTCGCGAGAGGTCCACTTAGTAGTCTACAAATATATGTCAAGTGATTCTTTATGGTAAAGTGACCGAAGGAATTCTAACGATGCATTTGAATATTATTAAGCCGGCTAGACTTACATATGTTTCTTTTGGGGATGGTCCGACTAGTTTCATTTGTATATCATAACGGTAACGCCAAATAAACACATTCCAACTACTACATTTGCGTTGGTATTTCGAACCACATTCGTATATAGGTATTTTGGAACATTGTGAGAATAATAAAAATTAGTCAACAATCTCAGTAAAAAACTAACGCCTTTATATTTCAATTTTATCTTAACCTCCTGCTACTCGTATATCAGCAGTAACATTGTTTATAGTTCTTCTATCTAATAAATGTTTGCTTCTATCTAATAAAATTATCTAATAAATATCTAATAAACCAATGATTGCTGATACAAATTAATTTAATCACCTGTACTAAATAATCGTAATACGATTTGTGATTTAAATTGATTTATTAACATAAAGTATAAGGAACCTTTAATTCTCCGAGCTGTAGTACTGAACAATTGGATCCAAACCGTCTTCTTCTTCTTCGTCGAGTCGACAGCTGATCACGTGCGAGCGCAGCCATCGTGGTGAAAGGATTAGTCGCAATGTCCAAGTTGCGCCGGGCAGTATGTATGTAATTAATTGGACACAATCGCCGCTCGTGGAGGCTCCTTTCATGCACCCCAAACCATTAATACCCATGACGATAAAACGACTGCCTTGTTGGTCGTGTTGGTTGCAAGTGCGACTGGCGATCGGGAGGATCCGGATTCGATTCCCGGGTTGGATACTACAAAATTTTTCTGATTTAGATTTTCGAGTAGTGGCTCGGAGTCTGGATATGTTCCCTGTTTATAGCAATAGACTTACCACCAATGCATAGTGAGACGTAACGTAACTGTTAAAACTTGGGAATGTATTACACTCCTCTGCTTACCTCTTCAGAGATTACAGGCGTGATGTTATATTTAATATGATTCATCATCATCATCCTCCGCGCGCGTATCCCGATTACATCCTCACACTGGTGTGTGAGGACCCAGGGTCCGCTTTGCGGCTACATCTTGCCCATTGCGCACGGTCTTCGGCATCCTTAATGGTGAGTATATTGGCACGCATGTCATCCACGACGTCAAGTCAGCGTTTCTTGAGCCTGCCCCGTTTTCCGATACTCGGCGGAGGCGGCATGGCAAGACATTTGTTCCACACGTAATTTGCCGATCCCCGTAAGACCATATCCCATACCAGCGGAAGCGGAAATTATGTTTAATATGATGGTCTAATATTATTAATAATCCTTTTAACTATCCATGCCATATAATCAGTCCTTACAAATGTCTCCTACATTTGTATTTTATTCAATCAAATCGATCGATATCAAGTATTATATTACACAAGTACCGAAGAACAACGTACATATGTACATATAAATAATCACCCTATCTCCGTTCTAGATACGATCATTATTCAGAGAAAGTTCTAATGAGGACGGCGATATAGTTTGAACCATTTTTGTTGAATAAATATCTATTTATAAAATGAAATAACTGAACACGTACCAAAAACAAGAGACAGAGCATATCCAAACGGTGCCTGGCACCAAACTAGTCCGCTTGTGTAGATAGCCTCAGCCGTGCCATTGATGTAGCCTCCGCCTACCCAGGTCGCTGCAAAGAGTCGCTCAGGGTCATTAATCACTATAACATATTCTTTGGAGTTTAAATATACATAAAGAAACAATTTTACTATAATTAGCTATTTTATTATTAGTAGTAATTGAAATCCTTTGTCTTCGTATTATCTTTAATTTCATATACGAGTAGTAGCACAAGTATC